>QLPC01006035.1:0-13368 GCA_003314055.1 Lactifluus hygrophoroides | reverse complement strand
TTATAGAGGGATCCTTATAAGATATGGAGATAGGGTATTAGAGGTGCAATGCAATTGCTTACTAAAGGGGATACAGGGGAAAAAATGTTTATTTGAAGGATATTTAATTAGCCATCAGAAGGTTAAATTGCCTTCAAGTTGATTAACATTTAACAGATGGTTTTCTATGCACCTTTACTTCTCTATAATATTGAACAAGTCATAGGGGCAGTCTATAAAGCATATTAGATCAAACATTAGGTTACCTGTATTTGATACATGGGCAGATTTATATGGGGGTATCAAGGGTAAATTTAATGTCAAATATCAAGGCAATTTATATTGTGAGGTGTTGCTACAGTGTTTTGTATATAACAAAGTGGTATAGAGTGAGCAGATAGATGTACATATATATGATAAACTGATTACGATGGGGGTTTGGGGGCGAAGCCCCCAACAAGCGGAAGTCCCGTGCCGAAGGCACGGACTGAAGCTTGTATACTATATAGGCTCTGTGATTGTGAATATCACTTAATCTATCTATGCCTTACATATGGCGTCGTGGCTATACCACTAGTTCAGCATCTTCAATCGCCGTTCCAACGGCCAGGACCATCGTCTCACATCCCCACTGCCCCACGACACTCACACCTAGCGGCCAACCATCTCCTGCACCAACCGCCATTGGCACGCTCACGGCTGGTAGACCTGCGAGCGACGCAGGCACCGTGAGAACGTCTTGGGTGTACGCATCCAATCCGTCTTGCTCGTCCAAGTGCGGAGCTGTGCGGACAGTTGACGGGTGCAAAAGGACATGGACACCATCCGTATTCGGAGACGCCGATTGTGTGAGCGGGTTAGGAACGCGGAAGACACGCATAAAGTCGTCGCGAATACGCTGGCGTAAACGCTGTGCTTGTAAAAAGTAGTTGTCGAAGGCACTGTTCGACGTGGAATGTGTATTAAAAGAATTGCCCGAGGAAACGTGCGTTGTGAGGAACGTACTCGGCGGTGAGAGCATATGTCCCCAATAAAATACGCCGCTTCGCTTCGGCACCAAAGCCGGCGGTGCGCGAATGCGCATATACCTCCGCTGGCGAGCGGGAAATAGAGTCCGGTGGTAAAGGAACGTGCAACCCATATTGGACGCCATCGTAGCGCGCGAGATTGCTGCTTGCTTCGGCGCTGGCAATGACGTAGTAGGCGCTCAGTGCGTATCTGGTGTTGGGAAGGGAAACGGGGAGCACGGTCGCTCCGCGCTCCTTGAGGGCACGAACCACGCGACGGAAGGGCGATACGATGGAATTATCGAGTGAAGCCGGAAAGTATTCCTAACATCCAGATGGGTCACAAGGTGAGTTAGGCAGACCAGATAAGAGACGGCGGACGTACTTGCGAGATTCCGATACGAAGGTTTTGGAGATTTGTTGGATCTGACGACAACCATTCGGACGTGTGCTGCGAGCATAGCTCCCCTGCTTTCTCACGCGTCGTTGGTCGGGCGGCGGTGGGGTCCCTCTCGTCGAACACGGAAAGAACGTCTTGATTCGGATAAACTAAGGGTCACACAGAGGGATGGGAAACGCACCAAATAATTTAGAGGTGTGCGCAACGTCCTTCCCAACGATTCCGACGCAGTCGAGGCTATCCGCAAAGGATATCACGCCCCATCTTTGGACGTGGTCAAATGATCCACTACCTTGTAGAGAAAATCAGAAGTCCTCACCTGCTAATCAACCCATAAGAAGGCTTGAGCCCAACCACGCCGCAGTATGAGGCCGGCAATCTGACAGATCCACCTGTATCCGTTGCAAGGGCCCTGTACGAATAAGGAAAATGTGTCAAGTCAAGGAGAGCGCGCTGCTCAGACGGAATGTGACGCTTACGCATCACACATGCCCGCTGCAACTGCTGCAGCGCTTCCACCGGAGCTGCCCCCAGCTGAGCGGCGCTCACGCGCGTCCCAGTCTGCGGCGCTAGATGGATGTTGGTACGGGTTGATGACCGGTCCATGGACGGAGTGGACGTTCAAAGACCTTTAAAGAGCCCGCGGTGTGAGTCGACCTGGTGAGAAATTGAGGCGGGTAAATATATATAACACACCCCATGCCGAATTCATCACAGTTTGCTTTTCCGATGATTGTTGCTCCCGAGTCCTTCAGTAGTTGAACTACGGTCGCGTCGAAGGGTGACCTGAAGTCTAAGCGAATATTAGCATTACGCGCTCGAGGAAATGCGTGTATTTAGGGCATACCTCGAAGCATTGCGGAAGAGCACGTAGTCGGCATGTTTTTGGTGCATATATTGTCCTTGATGGCTACTGTCATGCCATTCAGAGGTCCCTCGGTGACGTTACTCACGTCGTCTGGTGCGACGTGAACGAGCGCATTTACGCTGGCATTCTTTTCCTGAACGACAAGACGCCAAGATTGCTGAGCAGCGGTGGTGCCAAGAAAGCGAGAGGAGGGTCGTTGCAGACATCGTCGCATGACTTGTTTCTTATTTTGGACTGTCCGTGAAGGGAAAGGGCCACAGAATAGAACACCTAACCCCAATCTCGGGTCTTTCACTTGATGTCTTCAAAAGCTGCAGAACGACCACCGATAAAGAAAGCAAAGCATAAAGAACAGGGACGCACAAAACTAGAGAAACGAAAAGTTTCCTTTCAGGATGTATCCACGCTGGATAAAATCCGGACTGTGTCGTCAGAAAATAGCAGACGCGACTCGGTGACTGCGGACTCGGAGAAGGCGCAGGAATCGTTACTGCCGTCTTCGTTTAAAATCATCGCTGGCTCATACGAGCGCCTCCTTTATGGCCTTCAAGGGACCGTATCTGCCTCCTCACCTGCATCTCCAGAGCTCGAATGGACGTTGAAGCCCATCTTTATTTTTCCCGCTCATGTCTCGTGTATCAAGTCTGTTGCTGCGTCTCCCCAGGGTGGTAAATGGCTCGCGACGGGGAGCGGAGACGAGATTATTAAGATCTGGGATCTGAGACGACGAAAGGAAGTCGGTGGACTCATGCAGCATGAAGGTCTGCATACCGTCACGTCCTACCTTCTGCGTGTGTGTTTGAACTGACGATCTTTCAGGCTCTATCACTCATCTTACCTTTCCTTCACGTTCACATCTCATCTCGGCGTCTGAAGACGGAACGCTTTGCCTCTTTCGCGCTCGTGACTGGGCCGTGCTTCGGTCGCTGAAGGGCCACAAAGGAAGAGTAAATTCGGTGTCTGTGCATCCGTCCGGCAAGGTTGCGTTAAGCGTTGGGAAGGATCGGACGCTGTACATGTGGGACCTTATGCGCGGTCGGAGGGCCGCGAGCGTTAAACTCGGCTTTGGTAAGTTTCAGACTTGTGGGACTATCCTTGTGGAATTTTGAGAGCTTTTTATGCAGAGGGAGAGTTGGTACGATGGTCGACGACTGGTTCGATGCTGATTGTCCAACATCAAAAAACTATCAGCATTTACTCTACAGTAAGATATTGTCCGCTCCTCCCCTCCATCCCATTCTTATGCCGCTTTAGGAATTGGCAATGTTATATACGCTGGAGCACACAACTCGCATACACGATGTCAAGTTTGTTCAGCGAGTTGATGGGGATGGCGAGGTTCTTCTTGTCGCTGCTGAAGACAAGATGACAACTGTATACGAGGTCCATCCTGACGAAAGCACCCTCCTTCGCCTTACCGCACGCCTCGTTGGACACGGTAATCGGTAAGTTCTCAGTCCCCTCGAACGATTTCCTGCTCAAGTCAGGCAGCGTCAAGGCCCTTGACATGTTAAGGATAGCTCTTCCCTCCACTTCACCCCGGCATTCAACGACAATTTTAAGCACGGTATCATCAGATGGGACGGTCAACGTTTATGACTTGTCACATCTGCCTCCTCCCGCAGCGACAGCGGAGATATCGCCTGTGGTTACGTATGACTCAAAAGGTAGTCGATTAACCTGCGTAACGCTTGCAGATGGAGATATGGACCAACCCGAGCCAGAAAAAAGTGTTAAAAGGAAGCGAGAAATGGAGGAAGAGGAGTGGTTGGGTCTTTCAGATGATATTACGTAAACCACTGTTTAATAACAAGTTAGTGCCGTGCCGTTCGCGTCCCGAAGCCTGATGAGTTGGTTTGCCCATTGCCGTACCCGCTTTCACTGGCACCCGCTCAACTCTGCACGTCGCCAATTCTCATTCTCCTTGAAACTACGTTTCCCTCGTGATCCACACAACTTACAAAATGCACCTTTGCAGTCAGCGGCCGTCCCATCATTTCGAGAACAGATCGCACGCGCCATCCCTGTGCAGTCCTTCGCGGACGCCGTCAGGCACCCGACAGTAGGGAAGCACATCATAGTATGTCGAATAGAGACCCTCGTGTATTTTCAACCTCTGATACGGGGGGTCTCTTTCAGTTTGTGTTTGCTACCTCGGCGCTCGTATATGGAGTCGCTGCTCACTGCACTAATCTTGACACGATTTTCTGGGCAAGTTACCTATCCAGCCAGAAACGCTGGAACGAAGCGGCACCAACTCCTGGTAATATGCAATTCGCGCGGTCGGAGGTCCTTTTGAAGGTCGGTAGTTCCGTTGCACGTCGTTCGTCGTTTCTTTACGCTCGCCCCCCCCTCCCCCCTCTCGCAGAAATGTCAAGCTCAGTTTGCGGCACTAAACGAATCGCTTGAGGGTATGCCGTCTGTCGTGAAGGCCATGATCGCGAATGGATACGCGATATTAGCTGAGATGTATCTCAATGCGTCTGAAGGGCGACGAGCTGGCTATGGCGTCGCAGCCATCAATGTAGGGGTCTGGATTGCGTGGCAGATACCCGTCCTTCGGCCGTTCATGATGTCCCATTTCACCCACCACCCGCTCAGTGGGAAAATGTATACCATGCTGACGTCCATCTTCAGGTGACTTTTTCTAACGCTATTCTACTCCCGGGTTGTTTTGACCGTTTGCTTGCGCAGTCACTCGTCCTTCATCCATCTGTTTTTCAACTGCATGGCTCTGACAAGTTTTGGTATGTTATCCTGTATTTCCCCTCTAGAATCGCCTTCATCATGTCCGATCTCTAGCATCAGCGACGACTATATGGATGACCCTCGAACAAGCGAAGAATGCCCCGTCTATGTTGAGAGAATCTACTGCAACCTACCACTTTCTTGCAGTTTACCTTTCCTGTGCGTGTTCTTCCTCGCTGAATTATTGACAGTGGCCCCTGATACTACACGTGCAGCTGGTCTGTTTTCTTCGCTCGTCTCACATGTCG
Organism: Lactifluus hygrophoroides; assembly: GCA_003314055.1. Lineage (NCBI taxonomy): Eukaryota > Fungi > Basidiomycota > Agaricomycetes > Russulales > Russulaceae > Lactifluus > Lactifluus hygrophoroides. The sequence goes on along the minus strand of QLPC01006035.1, from coordinate 8,118 downwards.
TCACTGCACGCCTTATCTACCCTCGATTGATCTCCAAGCTGGCCCAGCCCAGTGAAACTGGATCCCCTGCTGGTATGATTCACAGACTTTCATCCAATCTCTCTTCTGTATCCAAGTCGAATGCCCGTCCCGCTATGGATGCCACCACCACTACTCCAACAATCTTGCCCTCACTTGGCGCGTCCGGCGCCATCTACAGCACAGTCATCATTTCTACTCTCGCTTTCCCCCAAGCCGAGGTGTCGTTGGTATTCCCTCCCACTCCACCCTTCCCCATCCAGTATGGTGTAGGCGGATTGGTCTTGCTTGATTGTATAGGCATACTGCGTGGATGGAGGTACGGACGCCTTTTCCTGGCTTTGTTTGAGGATCGTACTGACACATGGGTTGTTTCCGGATAACCCCTAGGTTGTTCGACCACTATGCACATTTTGGTGGCGCAGCCTTTGGAGCACTTTACTACATGTATGGTATACGTGCATGGGATGCGATGCGTGTCCACACACTCAATTTGAAGAGTGCGATGCGGAACATGTAATTTGATAAACGACAGGCTTGCACGGGCCGGTAGTCGGCTCGAGAAAGTGAGGCACTCGTAACACCACAGATGACATGTTTTTCTACGTATCCTTCCTACGAACACCACCGCAGTCGAGTTTACAAACCTCCCCTATTGTGTTCACCCCTCAAGTGTCCAATGACCTTCGCACAGAGCCATTTTCTACCAGTGTAGACATCTATTACTGGTGGATCTCATGTACACAACAAAACGTCATGACTAGGCTCTCAGGGCCCACAAAGCTGACTACATGGCGGCAAGAGAATGCGTATAAGCCCTTGCAGGTCCCGCTACCACCGAAAAATGTCGTCATCGGAGCTGCTGGGATAGATTGTTGCCTCGTACTCTCGCCTTTGTCCACCATCGCTTCTTCGGTGATCGATTTGCGCGATCCTGATATCGGCAGAATGCCATTCCCTGTACGCTCAATTCCAATACGAATCGTAGCTGGTGGTAGCGGTGTACCCACCAAATCCAAATCTACCACAGCGACTGTAACTAAGAAGCAAGAGTCGATCGTTCGCACTTTTCGCCTGTTCGGTGATGAGGGTACTTCGAGTTCTACTACTGCTCTGATGCAAATCAGAGAAACGGTCTCGTTTGACCTTGATAAGGTGCGTGTCACGCTGGCGGGACCGGGATCCTCTCTCTATTTCTATGTAAATAAATAGGACTGATGGGACGCAAGCACCACAGAAATTGTGGGACAGTGGAATAGGTCTGAGCGCGTGGCTCGTCCGTCTTGTTTTGTCGACTGCGACATCCGAATCAACGCTTCCTAGCATTGTGGCCATCGTTCAGGGTTTCAGAGAGAGACTGATCGTGCGTGAGGAATGTCGAATTATCGAACTAGGTTCGCGCCAATTTTTCTTTTTCCTCCTTTCGTTTTTTATACTCCTTTAAACGGCCACCTATTTGATCGAAAACGTCTCGAAGCTCATCTTGGTAAATTTAGGTGCTGGGACCGGGATAGTCTCGTTGGTTCTTGCAGCGCTGCGTTCGGCCAGTCCTGCCGCTGCCGCCCATGAAACCCACATATTCTCCACAGATCTCCGTTGAGTCTTAGTTCAATTTATCTTATCTCCACACCACACCGACCTTCATCTAGCGTCCTCGATGGAGCTTATGGGCTACAATATAGACGCAAACGCTGCGCTGTACCCGCACTGCCCTCCGACTGCGCTATCTCTCGACTGGGACGAGGAGCTCCCCAATGCCGTGCGAGATGTCCAGAAGTGTGGCGGGTTCGACCTTATAGTGTAAGTCGATCCTATTACTCCTTTCCGAACACACTCACGTGTCCGTCACCTTCCGCGTCTGGGTTTTCCTCATTTATTTTTTTCTCTCTCGATAGAATGGCAGACGTGACTTATAACACGTCTTCTTTTCCTGCCCTACTTCGGACACTTGCCTCTCTTCTCGCATTGAGCAACGAACATCATGATCACGATCGTCGTCGTACCGGACTCGAGGCGGCGGAGTCTCCGGGACCACTCGTCCTTTTGGCGTACAAGGAACGCGATCCCTGCGAGCGGGAGCTCTGGGATATGATGGCGCGCGAGACGGGAGTCGTGCTTGAGTGCGTTGGGAAGCAGGCTGGTGCGGGGGGGTTTCCTGTGGAGATCTGGTTGGGGAAGAAGGGTGGTGCCATCGGGGCCCGGAACTCTGTACAAGTAGTGCCCGGCTCTGTGCGATAATGTCCGAACTTGTCTTGGTTGTATAGTGGTGGAATGGCCGAGTATCGGTCGAAGTGAGCAGTTTAACAAATCGGTGGTCATCGTGTGAATTGTCGTCTTTTTAGGTGCTCGTGCTCGTTAATTGGGCTCTTGCGTATGATGTACACTGTGCGGCGATATAGTAATGCCACCAATGACATTACTGTTGCCTCCGACGCGGCCATTACTATCACAGAGGATCGTCGTCATGGTGATAAAGTCCAAATCTTCTCAATCTCCATCGAACTTTGTTGTTGCGCACTAGCTCTGGCTTCATTATTTATAGAAGCGCCCACGACCGAAAAGCGTAAAGGAACTAGGTCCGTAATTCGAAGTGCTGCACTAGATCATGGCAACGTAGAAATGCGTGTAATTCTTTGGGCCTCTCGACATGTGGCTTATCTGTATCAAGGAGATAGCAGACGATCCCCAGCTCCCTCCCATGTGTGATATCACATTCTCGAACTCGGCGTGGTTGTCCAATTTGCGCAGCAGCCTGAGCATAGCCATGCTAGAAAAAAAAAAGCGGCTGAGGTTCTTTCTGTCGTTATTATGGAAGTCCAACCAAAAAAAAAAAGTACAGTAACAACTTGAAATGCCGATTTGGAAGCCAATGATCTGCGATGCTATAAATTCAGAGGACCTGGTATGGAGGACCTCTGTAAACGACAGGACACATTCAATGTGATGATTGTACAGTATCTCCCAAGTGTCAGGACATTCGTCAAGTGCAATCATATAACCTATCATGGATGCACTCGACGAATGTCCAGATACTGGTAGGATAAGACAGTCTGGGACTTTTCCCCCCGCCAGCGATCGATAAGTTAGGCGAGGCGCCGTAAGAACATCCGAAATACATCTTCCTGAGTTGGTCATGAAATAAGATGATCTGTCAGTTACAGAGAGGAAGTGGGTTAAGAACCCACGTACATTTTCCCGTGAACAGAATCTCACTCGGTGAATTTAACAATCGGTGAACATCATGTTGCCTTGAGTGGACCCATGCTGGATGATGATGATCGCTATCGCTTTGTCGCTGTTGAATTGCGAGTTAGTTACGTAAGCGTGCAAACCAAACACTGGCCACGCCAAAGAAAGTATCACGTCGAAGTAAACGCCAGAGTTTATACTGTAATAACGTCAATAATATAAACAAGGATTGACCTTGATTTCCCCTCTCCTTCGATTCACAGTGCCAAATTTCCCTGCTGGCCTACGCTAGCCAAAGTTAGAAAAAGAACTACACTGCATTGGCCAGGAATCGAACTCAAGGAGGACCGAATCGCGCCATTTCTAGTGGCAACTTTCCAGGTCACCACTACCCCACCAATGCCTTATACAGAGCAGAAAGGTTATGATATTTATCTACCATCTGTTTCTTGTCACGTCCATGCTAAAAAGGAGAGATATGGTCCGCTCACTCAAAGATAGACAGTTTCGAGGCCGTACACGTTCTCTCTTGCCATGACGCTTTCCCCAGACGTTCAGCTCAAGGCCCAAGACGTGTCATTGGTAACGGCAGACTTCCAAACCTTGCTGATCGCGACAGCTTGCCTTACGTCAATGCGCTTCTTACTGAGGTCCTCCGCTGCCGACCTGTACTAGTACCAACTGGTTTACCCAAATGACATGTGGTTCAAGGTGAAAGTGAATAGGGGTGCCCCACAGGACCACCACTGCTCATGCACTAACAGGGTATTACATTCCGAAAGGCTCGGTCATCATTCAAAATATATGGCAGTGGCCAGGAACCAAGGCCATTGGACTTGATCCAAACATTTCTAGGTATAGCTGTTTACGTTCACAAGTATCAACTATACAAGAAATTAGTGGTAAATCACCAAGAATCTGGGGGAGAGTCACGCGCAAGTAGCTGTGTCCATGGTAAGTTACTGTACTGTACCAGTCACGGATGCGGCGGCCTGACCATGTCACGGTAAAGTTTTTAGCGCTCAAAATTTGCATGGTTTTGGCCCTGAAGTTTCTCCCACTAGAGGCACGTTGACGTTGTTGACGTTGACCTGTCACCTTATTACTTCAAAGCTTCAAAGCTTCAGGCTTGGGGTTGTATGTGACATCCCATGACAGTAATGGTATTACTACTATGTCTTCGTACGACAAATGGCCGACATCGTGCACCAATCCGGCGACATGCAGCTGGTATTCAGGTGGCGAGGTAACTCATCACCAGTAATCCATGCATACCATCCATCCATCCGCCCATATGCAAGAAGTATCGACCTTAGACTCCCCCTCGTAGTAAAAGCACGCCCCATGCTCCCAAGAGAATAAAAGCGTCCAAAATAAGATACAAGAAATAAACAATGAGTAGTAGGGGCAAGAAATGCGAATCGAAAAAAAAATGCCTACCCACCCACTGGTTTAAGGGAAGGGAAGGGGGCTATACAGTAACTTACTAGTCCAACTCAGCTAAGCTCTTTCGGATAAGCCGCACGCGTTCCTCGACTGCGAGCTGTCCAGCTCTTGCGACCTCATCGCACCAACTCTCAGGCAGGAGCACGCTTTGCGTAGTCTGAGAGCTAGCAGCTAGCAGCGGCGAGCCAGCTTGACACCCAGCAGCGAGTTCTTCCCAGAAGGTAGTCACAATGCTGGGTACCCACTTCTCCCGCTCCTCCGTACGACGCATCTCCTTGCAACGACCTCCCTACCTTGCGCCGTCCGACGAGCATCAGCGTCCAGAGGTTCGAGACCACCAAGAACGCGATAACGAAGTAGAGGATCGTTGACGTCGACGATTGGTCCCATGCATCGCGGATTAGCTCGAGCGTGTCGTAAGCCCATTGCAACCCACGCTGGTTGCGTTCCTGCTCACGCTCCTTGCGCGCAGCTTCCTCACTGAGCGGTGCCGAGAGAGGCGGCGTCGTTGGTGCTGACGGTCCCTGTACGGCGACCGCCACAGCAGCTGGGTCAAGCCCTGCTGGAATGAACTCGGCTTGGTGTTCTTGGATGTAATTCCGCATCGCCGCCTCTAGCTCCCGGTGATACGACCTCTGACCCTCGAACGCACCTTTCTCGATCATTCCTGTCGAGCCAACCGAGATGTGAGATAGTGTTGGGTGACATTGGAGAACCAGTCATAGTGCGTACCTCTGATGAAACTCCGCCCTGTCCACTCGACCTGGGACGTCACAACGATGTGGGAAGACGCGCTGGTGACCCATGTTATGCATGTGCGGATCTTTACGCTAAACGCCCCTCCCACTGGGCACATCCGGTGTGCGCGTCGTCGTCACTTGCGAAACGTAGTCATCAAAGTCACTATACACCAACTCGTCGTGGATCTTGCATTTGGCGTACTTAAGTCCAATACTCCCGCCCAATGGTTTGACACAAGACACGTTGCGCGCCAGGCAACCGAGCGAGCATACCAACTCGCGGTATCGAAAGGCCGAGGGCATCTCGGACGAGGGCTGACGGGTAGAGTAGGTCGTGTAGATTGCCGTACTCGGCCATGGCGGGTTGGGATCGGGTGGTGGCGGCCATCGGACGGATATACAGTATTATGGCGCGAATCTAAAGCGTGGTATAGTAAGAATGGGAGAGGTGTCAGAGGCGAACTGTATGATAATGTGCGCCGGTTCCGACTCTGACCTCGCGGGGTTGTGACGTATTCAAGGGCTCGAGGGCAAGTCTGAAAATGGATAAATCGGCTCAGTTTGGGTGGTGCAAGCGGTCTGGTCTGCTGGTCTGATGCTCAGCCAAAGGCCCGCCTACTGCGGGCCAGATCGAGCTGACTTGGAGCCTTATCCGAGCTGAGACGCAGATGGATTGGTCGCAGTCCGGTTCAGGGAGAGTCGAACCCAAAACTTCGGTGCACCAGGGTGCACCAGCTTCTTTCCTCACGTGAGGCGTATCCATGACTTTGTGACTGGTGGAACACCTCAATAGAAGATGCGAGTGTTACAGGGTGGGAGATACACATCTCCGCTGCACGCATCGCCCATCGCTGATAGAGGGACATCGAGAAGCTGCACTGGTCCTGATGGAGGAAGCCGCCGCTGTAGATCAGGGATCATGACTGTGGTGGAGTCCGTTTGAACGGGCATCGGATAAGGGACACCCGACGTTGGGCCGTCATTGCTTGACTACAGGGTAAATGCCAACAAACAGGACAACAATGGCCACACACCATTACATCTGCACGACGGACATCCTTGCGATCGCACCACTATTCCTCAAACATGGCACGGGCGTACATGTCTCTATAGGAGATGGCCAGACTCCATTGGACTCCGTGTTGCCAAATGGACATGCATGTGGACAAGGATATACGGACTCTGCCGTCGATGGTGTCGAGAACAGACTATCACTGGAAGCTGCTGCGTTGCTATTATTGAACCACGGGGCCTTCATCTAACAAACACCTTTTAGCACCTGCTGCGTGACTCATTAGCAGGTAAAAAAAACCACAAATTTTGAACGCACCGTGCACTGCCAACGGGCCATGCGATGTAGCATTCCACGAAATACCCACATCCGGGATACTAGTGATCCCGCTCTGTATACAGTATGAAGTAACTTATAAGCGAAGGCCACATGCAGCGTGCCAGCGGCGTGAGAATACCTGCTTAGCTTAGTCACGTTCACTGCTCGCAACTACTCCCATTGTCTCCCGCTGACAAAGTTGGTCTATACTGCTGCGCTGTAATAACTGTCTCATCAAAAGATGTTGTCGTCTCAAGTACTTGTTTGACGGAGCCCTTATGTGGCCACGAGTGATCGTGAACTTTAGCAGGCTTATCTCAGTGGTATCTTGATCCATACCTTCTTTCAACAAACGTTGCAAGCGTTGCCTGGCATGACCTGCTGCTTTTGTTTCACTGTGCAAATATATTTACATCAGTGAACTGTAAGCGTTATGGGAAGCGATATAGATAAGATTGTGAGTTCGAGTAGAGCGCGCGAGATTGTCCTGCACAAAGGACGAAGCAATGTAATCTCAGTTATCTGCGCGCACTGTAAGCACGAGAACTAGGTCTGTATTCACCTGCACAAAGGACGAAGCAATGTAATCTACTTCAGTAAGTACAGGTTCAATATAATGAGTGTGATGTATGAAGCTTACCTCAGTTATCTGCGCGCACTGTAAGCACGAGAACTGAGGTGTTAACTACGAAGGTCTGAGGTATTTATACTACTCTGCTAAGTGGTAAACGATTGGGGGAACAAGGGGATGTTATCTATGTGGGTTAGAACGAATGTTTGGTATAGTGGAGCAAGCTGTAGCCTAACGCATAATGAATTGATATACTGGCCTTACGGCCTGCTGTTCTAGATGCGAGTCTCTATACTAATATCTAATCAAATATCTATATGTAATGTACGTACTTGCACGATCAGTCCGCGCTCGTCGCACCGACCGCATTGCCAATCGCAACACTCCCCCTCATTTCGCGCGTAGTCCGAGACCGGCAGCGAAATGCTTCACCTTCATCGAAGGCAACGCCTTGGTCAGCGTGTCCGCGACCATGTCGTCTGTTGGGCAATAGACGAGTCGGATGGCGCCGCGTTCGATGACCCAGCGGATCCAGTGGTAGCGCACGTCGATGTGCTTCGTGCGCGCGTGGTACTGGTGGTCGCGCATGAGCGCGATGGCGGCTTGATTGTCGGAAAATAGAGTGGTGGGGTCGCTGAGGGGGCCGAAGGCCTCGGACAGGAGGCTGCGCAACCACAGCGCCTCCTTGCCACCGTGCGTCGCGGCCACATACTCGCTCTCGGTGGTGGACAGGGAGACGATCTCCTGCCGCTTCAAGGACCACGAGACGGCCCCGCCGTCGATGAGGAAAGCATAGCCCGAAATGGCGCGGCGATCCTCGCCCA
>QLPC01006025.1:0-10043 GCA_003314055.1 Lactifluus hygrophoroides | reverse complement strand
CGCTCACACTCTTGTGGGGTGGCAACATTGACACCTTCGTGACTTCCAACTCTTCTCGTCATGGAACAGCGGCCGCAATTGAAATTTGACACAGATAAGAGGTAACATACAAGGATCTCTCTCCCGTCGAAGTGCGCTCTGAGACCCTCCGTCTGATGGATAGATAAGCAAGACCATTGCTTCTGCAGTACGCACCGCATAGGCTTTCTAGGCCAAAAGCCATGCAAACAAAACTAACCTCAACGAGTGGCCAAAAATCTACGGTCACCTCGGAATCGCACGACCTACAGCTTTTGTATAGGTAGATGGCGACCATCGCAACCGTCGGTATACAGTAACTGGTGTCGCACGTACGATAATCGGATGGATTCCAACTCTGCCGTATGTTACTTCTTCTGGCGACTTATAAAAGTACAGCATCGCTCGCCAATTTCCGCATACGCGTTGCGTTGTCATGACCCTCCTGACCGCAAACCCCCTTCCTTGGAACCAAGAAGAAACACCACCTGGTCGACTTGGGAGAATCATTACCCCGTATGAACGGATCAATCGATTCGTGGCGGGCGTAGCGACGGACGAAGTGGCCATCTGTCAAGTTAAGCTGGTTCTGATTGGCCGAATCAACCCTATCGTGATCGGTATTGTTGATCCTCGGGGCGGCTGATATATATGTACGCGTTCGTCGTCTTTCCGCTCTATCCAGTCCTGCTTTGCGGCGGCGGCGTCGTCCTTCCCGAATCTGGTACATCCCGGTCGGCCCCCCCTTCGAGAAGTCCACAAAGTCACCACTGCTTCTTCAATTCTTGTAGCAAAGGTTTGACGCCAAGACTTTTTCCTGGTCGTGGGGAACGCTAGGTAAGTTAAATATGTACCAAACGGCACCGTCCGGCGTAGAGTAGTTCTGATAGCCAGAATCACGGAGGAACTTTCTCATACGGCTTCATTGCGCCTTCCGCGTTTGGTTAGCCTCATTGTTCGCTGCTCCTTCGGTGAGTCGCCTGGAATATTGCCACTGCGTCCCTTTTTCGCCACCTGAGTAGTCCACCCGACTCCACCGTTTGCTTCCGCGGACTTTACCCTTCAGGCGCTTATTAGGCCCACTCCAGTCAGGACTCAGGACCTCATTAAGGCCTCATTTGTGTCGTCAATTCTTTGGGATACCGCATCAATGCGTCTTGATGACTTCCCCTGAGTCTCACTGTCGACGAACAACTTCAAGGTGGACGTACTTTGGCGAGTGACGCTTAGCATTGCTGATCCAGTACGATGCCGACTATTTATCCCGCAGCAACTATTTTGAGCCTCCCAATGGATCCACTAACAATGATATCTTGTCGACCCCTAATATGATGCCACAGGATGAATATCGAACCGTGAGCCCAATGGTCTACCAGGCCATGGACGAGGCTTCAATGAAGACCCGTCCATGATGCGAGAAGACCATCGAAGTCGCACGCCGCACCGCAAATAGATTGCTTGCATGTGCATGTAGGCTTACCTCGCCATGTGCTCGCGTTACCGTACCAAGGCTGAACTGACGCCGTGACAGCGTGAGCCTTTCGCACAGCCCGAGGGGCTGATCACCCGCCTGTCCTAGAACGATGATGCATCGATGATGGTGCGATCGCGCTTGACGTGGGACAGGCGCAGGGGCCAATGCAGGTCATCTATGTCCCTGGATTCGGATCTCTCAGGAATAAACGGGTGCAGTATGGTACCTTCTCCAAGTCGTTGTGAAGGTCGGGCGAGGAACAGATGATGCGCCAGCTGCCAGGGCACGCACGATGGACGCAGTGATGGACAGGTGCCATGGCCTGTCGTTCGTCCATTTGCTCACATTACACATCATACAACCAATACCACGCCACATAAGTTAATATCCGCTCAAAAGGAAAAAGAGTGGACTTGAGATGAGGGTAGGTGTGACGTACACGGGTATTTTTTTGACGGGAGCAGTGCCTGGTGGCTTTTCAAAACGGCGATATGGCGTATAGAATTCGTGATTGCCACAACTGAAGGGTGATACAGACCTATGATAATACTCGCGGGCGGGATAGGCTATTGCACTCACGGGAAAAGGACAAAATACCCGTGGTAAAGCGGTGCCTTCCGTGATCTCTTAGCTTCTTACGGAGCGCATAATGGTGTAGAGGATGGCGACTAAAGAAATAGGTCTAATACCGTTAAGGCGGGATAGCAAAGTGTCATCGATACGCGTCATCCTCTGATGTCGTTTTGATCGACAACTCCGAGGAATCAGAGGCCCACAAAGCTACTGGCAGTCTTGTCGACTGGTTCTCAAACTGCCAGTGGGGGACATGCCTGGTCAGGTTCTTCGAGCAGAGTTGGGCTCCATCCAACCTTATGACTAGAGGGAACAAGAGTATCTGCCTGTCTTGCTAAGGGTCAGATAAAGCATACGTGTACCGCTAGAGTTCGCTTTTGTGATTTATCTATTACGAAACTCTCCCACTTTCTCGAACATGACCTTACTGTTCCTTTTTTTTTTTTTTGAATCTGTTTATTTGGTCCTCGCCTGACACTGCATATAGAGACCTTACCGTTCATGGCGCGAGTTCGTTTTGCCTTAGTCGTGATATACGCGTGATAGGCAAATGAGGGTGCTCTTGATACCGGTGGTATAATTTCTATCCCGTGGCCCATCGCCTACCCGGATAAAAGTCATCCATTGCACGGAAGTTTCGCGAAACATATTGTACATCAAGTCTAACGATCAAAATGACTATAATACGAGCAATAATGTTATGAGCATGTCTCTTCTGACTTCGTGTCCAGTTTAAGAGCTAAGGCCGCTAAGGGCTAGTTCAACAGCTTTTGGTCCCTCCCAGATTCCGCTCTGCTTCGTCGTTTTTTGTGTCCAGGCACCGCCACACCATCGTGCGCACAGCCAGGTCATCTCTACGGCGCTGGAGCAGTTCCACAAGCCGTGCGCACAACGTCGCTTTGGTCCCCGTCCTACTTATCACGGAGTTGTGTAGCGAATGCGCAGATAAATTACGCTTCAGGGCCGCCAGCTCAAGAGTGCATGCCTCTTCAGGCCGGGAAATCAAAGGAGGAAGAGGTGAAACCAAGTACTGATCGTGCAGTCCTACTCCACAGTTAGCCAGATTCGAGTGAAATGAGAGCAAGACGCACTCCCGAGATACGCCTCACAGTTGGTTGGAACGTCGAGGTAGAGATGTTCGGAGAATGAAGCAAGGCGGCGAAGGCCAGTCATGCTGACGGCTGTGCCACGCAAACCAAGCACATCCAGGAATGAAAGTAATAACAAAGCAGGTACAGCATCATTCGTGATTAAAGGATTGCCACGCAAGATCAGGGTGGTCATAGTGTGACGCAACGCGACAAGGTGGAAGACCCTGAAAGATAGTGGCAGCAAGATGGTTGTGATAAAGATGTAATACATACCCCACATCAGAAATGCCCGTTCTGCTAAGATTCAGCCTCGAAAGACTTGGCAAGTGATGGATATGCAAAAGGTCGTCATCCCGTAAGGGAATACCTTCGAATATGAGGGTCGATAGAGAACTGAAGCCGTATGGCGCGTCGAACACTAGGTGATCGCCGATATATCAACCAAGTAGGCATGCACAACGCCGTGTTTCCTGGCGCACCTCGTAGAGCTTCATACAACAGATAACGGTCGAAGCCGAACTGATCTGAGAAGCAGTTCCGAAAATCAAGTCTCCCGACGGAGGATGGAGCGAGAAATCCGAGAGAGCGGGCGTCCAGTAACCCTGTATAAGTACAGCAAGAGACGTCCATATAGCTTGGTCAGCCTACCATGTTCTGTTAACCTATCGACCGAAATCTGCAAGCCGTCATCAGATTGGAAGCCCTTGCCTTCGTTAAGTAGCCGTTTTGGAGAAGGTTGCGCCCTTGGTAAGCCTGGTGATTGGGAAAAAAGCTGAGAAGTGACTGCGTAACTAGGATTTAGGGCAGGGCTTCCTGGAAAGAACACAACCAAGTCAGTTCTTGCGAAGGATCTACTTAGATAGCTTTGCAAAGCGAGCGAAGTGACTTGCGACACAGATCAAACGCGGATATATGCTACTTTAAAGTACGATACTGGTGCACAAGTAGAGACCTCCTAGTTATATTGATAGCAGAGACACGAACCTTGAACCAGCGTAGGAGGGTCGACGCAACCCGAAGGAGATACAGGTCCAATGACCGCTGGGCTGTTCGACTCAGATCCATACGAATGCGACGCATTGAGACGAGAGAGTTTATCTAGATCAATAAATGGCTCTGCCTTTGCGACTTCGAAAGAAGATTGGTTGAGATTCAGAGACGAACGCATATGTTTCTGAGGGCCACAGAGGTCGCTGAAGGTGGTCGACTGTGATGAAATGGATGCATACTTGCGTTTTCCCAAGCTCACCCCGAGTGTAGTAGAATAGAAGTGTGTGTCTCCATTATGATTCAGGAGAGAAGCTGGCCGCTTGGCAGGAACATCAGGCATCCGTCTCGACAGAATGCTAGACTGAGTGGCGAGGGTCGGTGAGAAAGACGTGAAAGTATCATCGGATGAAGCATTTTCAGCACAAAGAGGCTGCTCCTGTGGAAGAGAAAGAGTGGGACCCTTTAGTTGGGAAGAACAAACGAGATCCTCCTTAATTTCAGCAGAGGGGTAGACGAGTCGAGCCAAGAATGAGAGAAGGTATTGGTCGCGCGAGGCAGGGGGGCCCATGAATGAATCACGGATGCTTTTGAGGAATGACGACGCAGTTTCTGTGGAAGAATATAAAGGGTTGCCGATGTCGAGAAGCGGCTTTTTTGACATGGTACATCAGAATCGAATCCAAGATGCAGATGCAGACCTGAGCTACGCGTGGGTAAAGTCAGATGAAACTCCGGTTCGTGCGCCGACAGTTCTTCGGCCCGGGATCAATTTAGCTACTCTGGGCGCGCGTAGCGGAGCAGTGGGATTGTTTTCTTGCATTATCTTTTTGACACTCTCAACAGTGATGACCGGTAGACTCCCAAAACTTGTGGCATTTGATTTGGAGTACGTCTTAACATTTACCAAAACATTTAGGGCTTTGCTTAGAGTACGGCTGTATGTGCAGTTTTACCTTCTGGCCGTTGTGGATCGACACACACATTAGTCGTAAGTATATACAGTTAGTGATGCTTTTCTATGTGTTACTGACTTTGCTTTGCGTCTGTAGCGCCACTAAAGCGCGATGGTGATAAACTGAACGAGGTCTATGACGGGTGCGTCACCATGTGCGTTCCGAAAGGCAAGGCTTCACCTCGGCCCGTTAGATTTGGGGACACAGTTGTGCTCTATCATGACGTCCCACAGATTCTTCATAGGTTACGCGCTGCAGATGTTGTACTTGCGGCGTGCTCCAGAACGACGGCAACTACTCTGTGAGTTGTCTCTGTCATCTGAATGTCGTCTGAAATTAGATCTATTGAACACTCTCTCAAGTGCTCGCCAAGCACTCTCTCTCTTGCTCGTACCTCAAAAGGCATCGGATCCTGAATCCCAGGTCATGCCTGCTATCAAGTTTTTTGATCAGTTAGAGATATACCCTGGTGCGTCGACAATACAGCCAAGATCGTCCCCTAACCGCTGAACACCAGTTCATTGATTCTCCTTGACTAGGGTCTAAGAAAGCGCACTTCAAAGCACTACACAAGAAGACAGGAATTCCGTATTCTGAGATGGTGACTTGACTGGTAAATTGGCCCTCTTTCCATTCTGATGCCATCTATTCTACAGCTATTCTTTGACGATGAGTTGAGAAATAAAGAGGTTGAATCACTGGGTGCATAATTGCTCGATATGCATCCGTTCGACATCTGATATATGGCTAATACATCAACAAGGTGTCACCTTTCATTTGGTTTCCCAGGGACTCGATAGTGCATGCTTCGAGCGGGGTTTGGAAACTTGGAGGGCAAGGCACCCGGAGAAGTTCTTGGATACTACTCCGGAGGATGCGCGACCCGAGGAGACGACCTACGATGTTTAACGAGTTGCAGAATTGAGTTCTTTCCGCATTTCTACATGCCGCCCACAGATCACGGCCTAGACACAGGGGTATAGATGTTTAAACTCAAGCTGGTGAGTCAACAGATTTTGAGTGAGTTGGATCCCTGTTTGCTTGGTGTAGTTGTCCCAGACGGCATCAATGATTAGTCGGAAGTTCGCGGCTGTTGCTGTTGTTGATACGTTGATGTTGTTGTGGATGTTGTCGAACTCATGAGGAAAATGAGCGCTTTCAGAAGGGACAATAGGAAGATCAGAGAAGAGGATATGGGCAATGGCCGAGGCCCCCTCATGTCGCCTTGCAGCAGTTGCAGGTAGAAAAAGCTTTTCAAGTATTGGGCGGACTTCAATTGTGAGATCGCTCAGGCTACTTAGAGAGCGGGGGATCACGCGAGATGGGGGTAGGGAACAGAGGCGCTTATATCCGCATTTGCATATGCTGCATCCAATATTCAATATTATAATAGTATATAACTAGCATACAATACAAGGGAGTATAAGTCCACCTCCGGATATGCGTTTATCTCAGGCGGAGGAGCAAGAACATGGAGATCTAAGAAGTAAATGACCATAGCAAATAGCAATGTTGTCTACTGAAGCCAAGTATATTGCACTTTCGGAAGCCGGACATGAAGCGTACACTGGCTGCGTACCCTGTACATAGAACTCGGATCCTCACAGGAAGAGGGCGTCTTGATTAAAGGAGACAATGAAGAATCGATCGCCCTAGCAAAGAACCCTCAGTTTCATAAGCGAGCCAAGAATATAGCAGTGTGATGGCGTTGGATTCGCAACCTCGTACAGAGTGGAATCATAAGAATAGAAAATTGCAGAAATCCCGAACAAACAGCAGACGTATTAACTAAGGTGCTGCCAAAGCGGAGGCATCAGAGACACGTTAATGAACTTGGATTGGCACTGGCTTGAAGCGGGGTATTGAGGCATCACCCAGAACAGTCAATTACCAAGCCTAACTATTAATCCACTCCTGCTTCCGATGCTCCTGCTTCCGATATTCAATATTATAATAGTATATAACTAGCGTACAACACAAGGGAATAATACAAGCATCTCTATCCCTACCCCTATCTCACGTGATCCCCCACTCTCTAAGTAGCCTGTACCATCTTAATTTGTTGAGGATGAGATAATGACTTTGAAGAATATATCTGAGACTCTGAGATCTTGAAGTCATTGTCCTCTAGGAGAGTAATAGCTCTTGAGCCGCTTGAGCGCTTGAGCACCTTAACAAGCTCAAGAGCTACAGGGAGCGCATTACTCTCCTAGAGGACAGGACAGGATCTCAGACATCTTCTTCAAGGTCACTATCTCATCCTCAACAAATTGAGATGGTAGACCTGTGGCGACAATTCAGGAGCGATGGGCCAGGTCGAGAATTACGTTAACGTTTCCCTCATTCACTGCCACCGTCACTCACCGGTACTCACCATCCTAGCTGTTTACTTACACTCAGTGCTAGGCCCTCCTGGGGTAGCTTTCGAGGAATTACCACGTATATGTAGCTGAGAGCGTGACTGCCAGACGATAGCCATACGCAGTACATCGTGCACGACTGCCGCGGCGGCGGCCCCGTATTACCAGACCCAGATCAAGTGCTCCTGGGCTTCCTTCCCATCACAGAGCCCACGTTGGGATGGGATAGATTATATAAGGGATCAGACGAGGAGCAGCGCACGAGCTATCAGATCGTAGATACAGCGATCACATAACGAATCCCACCGCCTCTTCCACTCGCCACTCGTACCAACGCTTGGGTAGCGCAGCGCCTCCCTCCAACGTTCAACGTTCACCGGTTCACCATCCATTAAATGCATTAAAAATAAAACACCGTGTTAAGCTAGTTCTTTCGCCGATTTCATAATCACCAGTTTGTCCTGTTCCGAGTCCGCATTCAACCCCGGGCCCGCACGCGGGCATCGTGCCTCTAGCCTCAAATTCGTACTCTCGGCCCACAACCCTCGGCGATTCAGATGCCGCAACGTCTCTTTTATTTCTGTCTGCCACCACAGTCGCTGTGTCCTTCCCTTCACCTTATTTTCGTGCTACTTCGGCCTCAACTCGGACTGGGCCCTCCGTACCTCGGTCCAAGTCGCTTGTTGTGTCGCCTCCTCCGCGTCTATTTATCCTTGCCCTTTGTATGTCACTATGCGCTTTGTACATGTCTGTCACCTTACTTGTATTGGTACGCCTCAATGATTAAGCTCAATAGCCCCTTTCCTGAAAAGCGCGTTACGTTATACATTCAGCCACGCTGCTCATACAGTATTGGCCATGCGTAACTACGGTCCCCAAATATATTTGGGGATCGGTTTTGTGTAGGAAGGACTGTCTGTCTGCTCCATGTCATACCACATGCCCCACCAAGTCGTGTCAAGTCAACTATGGTTTGAGCTACGACGCTTTTGCACCTCTCCCCTTCTCGTAATTGCCATAGACCCCGTAGGTAGTAGCCTTTGTACATGCGCCTTGTCTCCGTGCTCCTCGTCTTAGCCTTCCCATTCCTTCCCTTCTGTACTCGTCGAACTCGCCCGCGCGTGTTCCGATGCGCGTAAAGCTGAAATCAAAGAGCAAGTGAGATACCATATCAGAACCTACCAAAACTAGTCAAATCTTACACGTTTACACGCTCATGTAGCCCCATGATTCCTGAGTAATTGTGTGATCTTCTGGTATCCCTTTCCTGCGGCCAGTTGGAACGGAGTCCGGCCCTCGTCGTCCAGATCATGTACCCTTGCGCCCCGAGAAAGGAGAAATTCCACAATCTCGAAATACCCCCAAAAAGCTGAGATATGCATGGGAGTCCAATTGTTCTGTTGCCTGGCGTTGAGATCCGCACCGCAGTCAACTAGTAACCGTGCAACATGGCAATGCCCGTATCCAGATGCATTATGTAATGGGGTCCACCCAAGGTTATCCCGTGAATCGACCTCCGCGCCACGCTCAATGAGCAAGCGCACAACATCCAAGTTTCCACTCGTCGCCGCAAGACCAAGTGGAGTTTCCTCATCTTCATTTGGTGCGTTGACATCTGCCCCTTGCTCAAGGAGCGACTCCACGACTTCAAGTTGCCCCTCCGCGGCGGCAATGTGCAATGATGTCTCTTCATCGACATTTTTCGCGCCTTCATCCGCGAAACTTTGTATTGTGTCCAACGTAGTTGAGCGGCCTGAGTTCGGTACGCCCTGATCTCCTTGGAACCCCGTGAGGAAGCTTGCAACTTCGGCCTTGCCGTTGTCCGCCGCCAAGTCTGCTGCAGTTTTCTTATCCCGATTTCTCAACTCGACATTTGCATCCCGCCTGAGGAACAATTTCACAACGTCAAGTTGACCATTCCACGATGCTGTGTGTAATGGAGTCCAGCCATTGTAATTGGTGGCATGTAGATTCGCTCCGGATTCGAGTAGGAAGCGTGCGACCTCGAGTTTCCCATTTCTAGCTGCCCAGTCAAGCGGCGTTTGCTCCTGGTCATCGCGAAAATCAACGATTGCACCACGTTCAACCAGTAATCTAGTGATCTTGATATGCCCGTTCGCCGACGCCAAATGTAACGGGGTCAGGAGGTCCTGCTGCTGGATATCCACTTCTACACCGCAGTCTAACAACAACTGCGCAACTTCAACATGTCCGCATGCTGCAGCGTAGTGCAACGGAACTTGATTCTTGTTGTCACGAGAAGTCACATCCACACCTTGTTGGATCAGGAAGCGTGAAACTTCGACATGCCCTTCGCCCGATGTCAAGGCCAATGGAGTTTTCTGGTCCGCATTTCGTTCATCGAGGATTGCGCCAGAATTACATAATAGCCGCACGACGTTGAGATGTCCATTTGTCGATGCGACGTGCAGTGAATTCCTGCCCTCGTTGTCCGTGACTTTGACATCCGCACCGTGTTTGATGAGAAGTCGCACAATGTCGAGCTCTCCTCTACTAGATGCGAGGAATAATGCGGTCTCCCCATTCCCATTCCGAACGTCGACATTGACACCACACCGAAGTA
>QLPC01005983.1:1220-15942 GCA_003314055.1 Lactifluus hygrophoroides | reverse complement strand
CGCCGGCGGACAATGCACACAAACACCTAGCATGCCTTCAAATTCTCCCTGGCTTGAGGGAAATTCTAGGTAAGAAAAGGTCAGAATTGAGAAGGTGTTGGGGTGAACAGTAGCAACGGCATACCTTGAGAGTCATAACTGTCACCTTGTCAATTGGATCCAGGGCCTTAACATTGTGTGAAGAAGCCAGAACAGCAACAGTGAGCCTACCAAGGCAAGGGTCAAACAAGCGGACCTCTCTCCTGGGTGTGGGATACGTACATCCAATCCAAGTCGACTCCTTCGACCGCCCAGGCTGAAGCACCATCCACAACAATCAACATCACGCCTTTACAGACAATAACTGAACACGCACGTTCATGTACGCTCAACTGATTGGCGGTCAGCGTGCCAGTCTTGTCTGTGCATAGGACATCTACACCTGCCAAACTCTCAATGGCAGTCAACTTTTGCACGATGGCCTTTTTCCGCGCGAGGAACGCAGCCCCTACGGCCATTGTTGTGGTTGTGACGCAGGGTAGCCCGACAGGAACCCCAATAATCTATAAGTCAACGCTGGTGTGTGATCTGATAGAAAGGCATAATGGAATGCGGGTCGTACGAGGAAAATCAATGTGTAAACGAGCAAGTTGTTATCCTTTGGAGTCGCGAGCTTGACACCACGAAAGAAACCTCCAACCCAGACAGCAAACAGCCAGATAATCACCCTTGAATACAGGCCTTAGAGTTCTGAGTGCCCAACCTGTAGAATCACAGACGTACAGTACAAGCAGCGTAGTTCCGATGGTTGACATGACGCGTTGGAAGTGCCCAGGACCCGTGCCACTGCCCACAAGGCTCACGGTGCGGCCGACGAATGACTGCTTTGCTATGTCTGTGACAACTACGTAACATTTGCCACGCTTTACACCCGTGGTATAGTAAATTGTGTCCCCGATATCTGGAAGAAACTTGTGAGCCATAGTATGAACACAAGGAGAAAGGACTGTACACTTGTCAACAGCGAGACTCTCGCCCGTGATTGCACTCTGATCAACGGAAAGGACACTGGGTCCCATATCAGCTTTGCGATTGCCATCATTATCTTGGTCATCAGCACCATCCTTCTCGTTGCCCTTGCCATCGGAAGCGCTGTCTCCTTCAGCAGATCCGTCACTTGATCTACTGTTAGCCTGACCTAAAGACATAATGACCGTAAGCCTCGAGTCCGCGACCGTGCTGAACCTGCCTAACGATGGTCTCCCTTGCGCTTGTTCAAGATAGACTGAGCTCTCCGGCGATCCTTGTCACTGTATTCGGCGAGGATCTAACCAGGAAAGTGTCTCAGAAAAACTTTCGGAAGGCAGAGGAAATACGTGCGTACCTTTCCATCAGCAGGGGTCGTCTGTCCCTCTTCGACAACGATAATGTCACCGGGAACAATTTCAGCGGCCGCGATTTCCTGCTCCTGCCCACCGCGGACGACCTACATGCACAGCAGTACAACTTAGCTAGATCGAAAGTGATGTCGAATGAATGGGGTCGCACAGTGGCCTTCATGGCGATTCCTGCTTTAAGTTGTTCGACGATATCACCTGCCTGCTTTTCTTGATACCAGCCGACAAAAGCGTTGAGCATAAGGATTCCAATCTATTATTTCATGTTATGAACAACGACTTAGAAAACCCGGGGGTGCTGACGCACGATGACACCAAAGTCGATCCAATCTCTGAGACCAGCGGCCAGGAGGACGGCCAGTTCCATAACTGTGGATGAGAAGTTCAACAGCTTCGAAACGCGCAGGTTGAAGATGCGCACCGAACAGAATCGGGCCACGGAAATACCCAACAAATTGGATAATAGGGTTAACTCTCGGGCTAAGACGATGCATAGTAAGCTTTTCGACCTGCAAGTACTCAACTTTTTGATATGTCTCACCTCTCAAGTTCGTTGTAACCGAACCGAGCTCTCCTGTCTGTTACCTCAGAATCCGACAAGCCTTGGGACATGTTCGTCGAGAGCCAGCTCTGGGGCATCTTGCGAGCCTCAGTGGATTCAACGGGGACCTTCTTCCAAGGCATGTACCAGAGCCGCCGCATCTCTTGTTCGTCATCTCCACCGCCATCCTGGTCACCCTTGCATTCCTCCTTCTTGGCCTCGATGTTGATGAACTTGAGTAGGCGAGTATACTCGTCAGGCTCGTCTTCGATGTTCTCATCATTGGGATAGCCTGAGTCCTGTGGGTTTGACGAATAACGTTGATTCTCTGTTTCCACTTCTCCTTGTTCGACGTCGCGTTGGCCATGTTTCTTGTTCCCTTCGCCTGCGCCTGTCGTTGCTGCAGCTTGCGAGTTGACCGGAGAAGTCGACATCCGGCCAATGAGTGAGTGAGAGTGCAGTTGCTCTGTGTTGGAGTCTGGAGTCCATTGTTCACTCGAGGCTCCGTCAGTAGTTTACAGTGATGTCATTCACCGTTCACCGATGCTAAAAATAAGACCAGAGCCTTTACATGTCGTCCATGTCGTCACTCGGAACAGAGTTGGGACAACTCCAACACGTGACTTTCAGATGGGTGTGTACTGACATACAATACGAAAACTATCATTTTTGCTCCCGAGGCTCTGTCCAAGTAACGTTTGAGTCTGTCAAGGACAAGGAGAGCGCCTGTTACTTACGCGACCACTGCACGTTCAAAATCAAGCTGTCGTATCCGCGCCCGTTCATCTTTTCCATCGCGCGCTGCGCCACCACCCGCTCCTCGAAGCTGACAAAGGCAAAGCCCTTCCCGATACCCGTCTCCCGATCGCGGCCGACATAGACACGCGCGACGCGCCCAAATGCGCCGAACAGCTCGCGCAGGTCGTTCTCCTGCGTATCCTCGGAGATGTTGGTTACACGCAAGGTTGGCAAGTCGTCGCGCGAGCCGCCTGGACGTGACATTGACTCGCCAGGACCGCGGTTGCGCATTGATGGAGGGACGTATTTGCTCGGGCCACTGGAGGCTGGTGCGGCCGCAGGTGGTGGGGTGTCGGTGTCCTCGTCGCCAGCCAGAGGGGGCGTTTCTGCTAGACGGGCTCGTGAGGTCGACTTGGCTGGTAGGGTAGTCACGACGTACCAATGCTCTCCAAACCAGCGAGCGAGTCTTTGTACGGGCACTTGGCCGTGAAGTGGTCCCCTTTGCAGATCCTGCAGACCACTTTCCCCGCACCAGCTTTTGATAACGTAGCCTTCAATGTTTGCTGCTCGGATGACTCCGATTCTGCCGACTGCTCGTGCGTAGCGTCGAAATGAGTGGGATATCGGCGCATGAGTTTTTGACAAGCAAACCTTGTTTCCGGGGGTGAGTTTCAAAAAGACCGTCTCACCGACGGTTGTCGTGGCCCTATCTGGACCCGGCTTGTTGCCCTTCTCGAGTCCAAACTTGGCCCACGTTTTTCGTTCTGCTACGGCATGTTCTACTAATGACTTTTGCAGAGTCCGCTTGATCTTTCTTGTGATCTATCGTTTCGAACGGCCATGAGAATGATCACAAGGCCCAAGGGGGAAACAGCCACGACGTACTTTGATCTTCTTTCCCTCGTCATTAACCGTGTATTCTACCGTCGTCCGAATGCCATTTTCGTCGATGTAATCTTCGCCTTTAGTCTGATCTTCAAGGAAATGAAGACGTGGAAAGAGACATAAAAGTCGAGATGTGGCCCACCGAGATCTTCAACGTCGTCAGCCCAAGAGGTCTTTTGTACCCTGTGCGATAACAGATCAGCTTGATGATACGTGAAAGGGTAAGGACACGCACGTGGCAGCCATTTTATGAGCGTAGGAGTTGTGCTGAAAGTTTTCCGTCGGATGATGAGATTAACGCTACTATAATAAGCCAATCACGCCAGTTGATGGGCGCCTGTTTGGCTTTGTGGGCAACACACCAGGTCGTGCTGGTCAGTGGTTAGGTTATAATGTCCGGCCAACTGCACTGCTCGTTGACTCTCTATCACCGTGCAATAATTCTTGTTCACGCCTCAAACGAGCTGCCATCAGCGATTCTGACATTACAATGACAAGCGCAAAGTTTATTCCATTCGCAGTTCGTGCCGTTCCTTGACACTTCCAACTGCGTTCAATGGGGCTTCTTTGAAAGGCATGTCCAACCTCAATCCGGATCCTCTTCTTTATCGTGGACTACATCTCGGCCTCGGTCTAACCAGCACTCACCAGCAAATGGCTATTTCTGTGTCAATAGCCCGAGCCTGAGTTACTTTCACTACGTTCCTCGGAAGCGAGCGCATCCTTCCAAATGACTCGACCTCCAGCGCTCCGGAGAACCGGCGGCATCATGATTGGGTTTTCCAATTCCAAAAGAACAGCAGCGGCATGAGAATACCGAAACTATATTCATTATTAAATATTGCAGTGTCCTTGAACAAAAACAAAACAATGAACGCATGCCCCAGCCTCTGGTTTATGTTATATCAACCTTTCTCTGTGCCTGCGTTATCTTTTATCTCTGACGCTGCCAACGCCTAGTTATCATAGGTAAGCTTCAGCGACTTGCAGCATGTATGCACTCACAGTGGGTTACAGACGTCGTATCCTCCCCTCAAGGATAAATGGTAGATTCGGCCTCTCTACCAAAAAGCCCCACACGGTTAGGCGGACAAGTTCACTGGGATCCACGACGCTTTGTTCTTCCCTCAGGCCCCAGTTCACCCCCAAGTGCTGCTGAACACAAGGAGTATCCCATCATTCAAAATTCCTTGGCCGGCGGTGGGCATTCTCCACCGAAGGTCATGGTTGATGATGGCGACGATGATGGTGATCACCCTGGGAGTTCGAGTTCGCCGCCCTCGGCGCAACCGGTGACACGAGTTCCTGCGAGACGCCCGTCACTTCGGAGGACCAAGCACTTTCCAACAAGAACTTTCCCACCACGTGTACGACGAACAATATACACCAAGAAGCAAATCCTCATAGAGCGCAGCGCCACTTTCCCAAAGGATCACTCATCCATATCCTCGGAACTGGGACCGACGTCGCATGACGTGAACAAGCCAGCGCCGTTTCTGCATGCGTCTGATGTTGGCGGTGCGCCTGTACTCAAAACCTGCAACTCCCGAAGTCCAAAGGCACAGCTATCGAATAACGGAAGCGCTTGCCCAAACGCTAGCGAAGAATCGCGGTTTGTAGATGGGGTGCGTGCAACTTATCGGGCATCCAGGAGAAACTGTAAATTATTAAGACAATGTTATTGTTAGGAAAGGGACGAAGGGCGCGAAGACGATGAAGAGGACGAAGACGGGGACTGGGATGAGGAAAGCCAAGATGACGAGGAACATGACAAAACAGAGGGAGAAGAGGAAGCCTATGGTCATACCCAAAGGAGCAGTGTCAGGGTAGAGCAGTTCAAACCGCATGGGCGCCCAAGAGCTTTGTCCTCGGCCAGTCAAATTGGACCTGTACCAACCTTGACTTCTGGTCAGACGCATCCAAAGCCAGAGACTCGTCCATCTTACACACTACCGCTCAAACCGAACGGATCCTCAACTCAAGCCTCAATATATCGTGTCCCCCAACCTTGGAACGGATCTCCTTCGGTAGCACGTAGGCCACCCACTCGATCTGACGCTGCACGCTCCCACCCCGACATTTTCCCTCCACGACCAGTGTCCTTCAATACGTCTCGCCCTCAACCCCAACGTGCTCCGGAGGGTTTTAATCGAACAACATGGCCCCGCGATGCTGCATTTTCTCCACATTCTTTCGGACAAGGGGGTAGTCCAATTGGTCGCCACACTGGCTATTTCAGTTTCAACGGGGATATAGGTGCTACTCCCACAGAATGGGGCGAGAGCTCTGAGGCGGGTGGTTCGGAGCAACGAAGCATATACAGCTTGCAGAGTAACTTCAGCGCCGCTCGCAGCATCTATATGGAGCAGCAGGTCGCACGGCGGGAGGAAGAGGCGGCACGCCGCGAAGACGAAGCGAGATGCAAAGAGAAAGATGCACGGGAGCTGGAGATGGCCGCGCGCAAGGCCTTCGCATGGGTGCAAAACCTCGAGGCGCGCGTAGGGAGGATTCACGACGCGGCGATGCAGGCGGAAGCCCAGGCGAAACGTCGCGATGCGGAGATATGGGAGAGGGAGGCGGAGGTGCTGTGGAAACAGGCTGAGACGGCCAAGCGGGAGGTCGAGGTAGTCAAGCGGGAGATCGCGGCCGAGCGCGCGGAACAGGAGGCGCGACGCAAGCAACGTGAGGCACGTCGCAAAGAGGCCGAGCTTTTGCTGAAGGAGGAGGATGTTCGACGCAAGGAACAGGAGGCGCTTCGTGTGGAGGAGGACTTGCGGCGTAGGGAGGAGAAACTCCTCAAACGCGAGAGGGGTAAGCGCACAGCCAGCGGGGACTGGGTAGGAACGACTTGGGAAAAACTCAAAGGACGGATTGGCCGGGACCCTCAAGTCGACAAGGCTGGTACTTTTCCCGCTGGGAATCTTGATACCTTGCGCGATTTCGGCGGTAGTTTCGACGACTTACACCCCGACCCGCAAAGTGAAGATATAAATCTCGACAGCTCTACTCGCAATGTGGAACGATGGCGGGACAACATTGAGAGGAGTACCTCCCCGGATCTGGGGAACCTCAACATCGGAGGGGATATAGAGGAGCTCAGATCGGTGTCCAACACTGTTCCCACGAGTGAGTGTTGTGGGACGTCTGCTGAGGTCTCCGCAGAGTACACCGTGAGAAGCGTTCGTTCTTATAAGGAGCGGCTTCATCGCAGCCCGGCGGGGTACTTTCGTCGCGCTGGATAGAGGGACTTCAATTTTATCATAGGGAATACTAAGTTATAAAGTGACTATGAGAACGCCAAGCTGAACACGCTCACGTGCAGTGTTCCATTCAAGGCACGCACAGTGTTTGTGGCAGACGGGCGCGTTTTTGAAACCAACATGAACGTGTTCGCTTCTCGCAATCTCTCTCTCTCCAATCAAAGCGTTCTCGCTTTGCATGTGCTGTGCGTACGTGCATTTTATCTTTATCTCTCGAACACCCCCATAGCAACTCCTTACCTCTGACTCTTCTTGATAGCAGAACTCGCACAATTCCCTATAATCTGGCACTTTTACTCAACTGCAAAGTACAGATTAAAAGTCAACTCCCCACGTTGTTAGTCTTACGAGAGCATCCTCCATAACTTGAGTTTGAATTGCCGTCGCGACAAACCCGCAATTCGGAAGTGATGTCGATTCGTGATTTACCTGCCGAGCTATTGACCGACATATTCGAGCAAGTTGTGTACGATGATAGTCTGGTGGATCATTTCCACCCGACGAACATGTCACTTTCACGGTGGGAAAAACGACCTACGAAGGACGATTGGATCCTTGTGGGTCCCAACGAGGATGTTCATATCAAACAAACGAGGGTTTATACGGCAACAAAGGTGCGTTTCAGATGGCGTGGTGGGGGACGTTACTTATTCTTGGAACTCCAGGCTATCATGTTTACTTGCAGGCAATGGTACCGAATTGCCTACCACTTGTTGTTCCGCTATCTTTTCATATCCGATATCGTTCGACTTCCCCCACTCTGCGTTGTCCTTGATCGCTATGCATGGCTCGGGTGGTATGTGAAACGTATCCACTTCGTCCGATATTACAGTCCCCGGCGTGTCACCATGGCCGACGTCGAGACTATGCTGGTGACTGTCGTCCAACACTGCCCCAATCTTGAACTCTTCACAGTCGAGTGGCCGATCACCCCTTCTTTTCCTACAATCGCAGACTCACTCGTCACTTATTCTGCAAAATCCCTTCGTTCGGTACAATGGAAGATCGCCCCCGACTGCCTCGCAGGTCTCATATGGGCTCTTGATGCCCTCCCTTCCCTTGCCTCTCTACACATCGATTTCGAGAGCCTATCGGTTTCGATAACACCTCCTAGTGACGCCGTCTCGGAGACTTCTGAAGATACATCGCCCCACCTTGGAACTGCCTCGCACATTACACTTTCCCTGAATAGCTTGCAACAGCTCTCCGTGCGTGGTCTCTCGCAAGAGTTCATCGAACAAGCGATCGGGTGGTCCTTCCCCGTGCTCCAAAGCTTCACCCTGGACTTTGCCGCGCATAGGAACAACCTTCCCGACGTTGCCGAATTTCTGAAGCACCACGGTACGCAGCTGACCTTCTTGGACCTCAACACGATACCCGCGCTCGACCTTCCTGGGATCCTCGCCGCATGTCCGATGCTGACGAGCTTCTCCTTTAATCCGGACTGGCGGCTCCCCTTTCACGCCGATTCGAGCGAGGGCCTGCCGTCGAGCCTACTACAGGAGCCACATTCCCGCATCACGCACCTCGGTCTTCACCAGCTCCTGCACGCCTTTCTTCCCCCGTCCCCAAGCGCAAGCGGCGGCGCGCTGCCCCAAGTCGCGACGATGCTGCTACAGCGCACGAACGACCTCACTTTTTCGCAGCTCACGCGGCAGCTGTTCCCCGCGCTCAAGGTCGTGCGCGTGCTGAACCGCACGCTACTGACGGGGCTAGAGCGGCAGAACCGGCCTGAGGAGGAAGGGTACGCGCGCTGGGAGCGCTGGGAGGCGCAGTGCCGCGCGGAGGGGGTACGCCTCGAGGATTGCACGGGCGCGTTGCTCGGAGATCTGCCGCTGGATAGCGACGACGAATGGGAAGGGGAAAGCGAAGATGAGTATGGGTACGAGTACGAATATGAGGAGGCGGAGCAAAAGCAGGGAGGCGGATCGCCGCCGTCGAATGTGAATGAGCTTCGGGACTTGTTGGACGAGATCAGGAGGATGTCGGTGGCCGAGCCTGCTCCATTATTTTCCTTTTCCGAAGAAGGCTTTGCTGCTCTACTCTAAAGCCGTTCATGTGTTGTTTCTTATTTTATTTTTTTCGTCCGTCCTTTGACTCACGGAATAAGCTTGCTTGTTGGATAAGAACTTGGATTCACTTACCGTGTTTGATCTCTCGTTGGTTAGAATGTTCCCCAAGATCTGATGGACCACATTGCGACATTGAGAATTGCAACCAACCACAGATTTGTTCCCGATTTGATCTAATGCACCGATTTACCCCGCAAATGCTTGTTCCCCCTGTCACTTGACCCTTGCGGGGACCTATCTAGATAATCTTTTCCCCATCATCTCGTCGTTTGCTTTTTCAAGGATCCCCACATCCATCTCCATCCCTAGCCATGACCGAAGTCGTCACGAGCAAAACCGTCGAGATCAATGACGCGGTCTTTTGCCTCGCCCATTTCAAGGAAGTGGTACGGTTCCCTCTTTTTTGTTATCCTTATAATATGTATATGTTTGTGGTGTCAACAGTGCACTGACTGCGATGTCGACCTGCGGGAGGAGAACGACGGTTTCTTCGGAGTACGTGTGTGCTGTCATAACTCCTAACTTATTGGTGACCTTACACACACACTCTCTCAAAAATAAATAAAAAAGTTCGAATCTAAGGATCGTGACGGAATCGAGGCGCCCCTGACGGGACAGAACAAGGATGGCGTGTATCAGTGCAAGAAGCACAGTTCCGCCAGTACGTCCTCTTTTCATCCCCCCCCCCCCCTTTTTTTTTCTTCTTTCACGACCCTCATATCCGTTCTCTTTTTCTCTCTTTATAGCGTGCAGTCAGTGCTATGGATGGAAGAAGCAGATTTCGCGTGCGCGCGTTGCGGCTAAGAAGGCTGGGAGAAAGTAACTGCTGGGTAGCACTATGGTCGTAGTGGGTCATAAATCGTTTGTGCTGTATTACGTTGTGGAAACTGGAATGCCTCTGATATCACACAAATGCCATTGGGGGTATCAAATCGTATTGTAACTCTTTCCTGCAACCTCCACAAAGTCTGGTACAGGCGATACACAATGGCACACGATGTAGGTTAGACCTGGTCCTTCATATCTTGGCAAGATATGAAGGACCAGGTCTAGACCAATATTGATTAATACCACGAAAACTGACATGAAACAAGCAACAATGTCTTAGACCCCGCTAAGTTAAGATATTCTAAGGTTATGGGGGACCCATTTATCGGGATCAGTGTCTCTCAATTCGATCGACAGTTCGCGATCGAGCACATAAACCAAGCCGTATTAGTACTTACTACTCATCAGGGCCGCTCGCATCGTGCGCGACGGCAAAACTGGAGGTAAACGAAGACACAAAAAATATGCAAAGGAAAAAAAAAACCCAGCAAATTACGAATTAGATGGGTTGAACAAGTAAATATAAACAAGCAAAAAAAACAACAGAGCAAAAAAACCAACAGCTATAAATAACAATCAAGTTGAAACGCTGCGGCCGCCCACGCCGTCGTCCAAGCTCGAGTTTGGGCCGCTTCACAGGACGAGAAGAAGAATGAACCACAGATCGGTCGTGGCGCGGGGAAGGGGAGATCAAGCTAGAGTTTATCGAGAAGTTTATTAATCACTGGCACTGGCAGGATCAAAAATCCTTAATCTTAATCTTATGGACCAGGTTCGCCGCGGATGGTGCCAGCGGAGATGGCGGTGGGTTTCGCTTGTCGCTACATGCAGCACAGTAGCACTTGCCAGTAACGGGGTGTGTGTGAAAGAGATAATTCCTTTAGGTTCGTGGTAGGAAACGTGTGTGTAATGCCGTAAAGTAGTGCAACTTACCAAGTATACATGTGCGCAGATGAGCGCTGCGTCCGAGTTCCGAGTGGGGATACAGAACTTGACATCGATGCAACACCCGTGCTGCGAAAGGAAAAACCTCGCCCGCAAAACCCGCTATGCCCGTGAAGACGAAGCCGCAGTCTCAGTATGATCAAGTTAAGTTATTTCCGATCTCAGCTGCTTTCTCATGTCGCTAAGCTGATGATGGGATATGCGAGCGAGGCGGACATGTGAGGCGTGACCACCCCTAAATCTAAGATGCGAGAACTGGCGACAAAACTGGGAGCAGCCATGATTCGGGACTGACTTATTCGGGTGCACCAGTGCACCATCCTTACTTGGTGTGGTTGTTGTTCTTCGCATTCCTTCTGCGAGTCAATGAAGTGCATAGATTGTCGACTCTCCCTACAAATCGTTTGCTCTTACAGGGTTGAAAGTAATTACAGAGAAACAACAGTCCATGTACTTGCGTCTACTTGAAAGACCTGGCAACCTGGGTGTAGAAGGTATTGCCCTGGATCTGGGCAATCTCGAGCTCGAGATCGGTAGCTTGGCGCGCACCATCGAGACCAGCAAAAGTGCCAGCACCCCAAGGAGAGCCTGACACGAACCAAAAATGTTACACAAAAAAGCAATTTTCGATAGTAACCAGATGACATACCACCGTGGACCTCAGAGAGATTTGTCAGCTGGCCAAAGGCGCGGGCGTATCCGAGTGGGACATAGCAGATGCCGTGGTGAGCAAAGGTCGATAGCATCGACATGATTGTGGCTTCCTGGCCGCCACCGTGGCCACCGGTGGACACGAAAACGCCAGCGTACTTGCCGTGCAACTTTCCACCTTGCCAGAGTTGGCCCGTGGCGTCCAAGAAGGCCTATAATAAGCGTATATATCCATCAGCCACAGCGCCCACAGCGAGAGAAAGTCTATGGGGTCTTTACCTTCATCTGAGCTGGCATGCAACCGTAACGAGTGGGGACACCAAAGAGGACGGCATCGAATTGAGCGAGTTCGTTGGGAGCGAGGACTGGGTAGCTAGGCTTAGGGGGCGCGTGCATCTTGGCCAACACCTCCTGAGGGAGAGTCTCGGCGACCCTGGGAAATTAGAATGCGCGTCAGAGGGTGCCCAATGCGCGCCTGGTTCACTTACTGGTAGATAGTGGCCTGACCACCGGCAGCCTCGACACCCTGCTTTTCAGCCTCGGCCACTGAAAGAAGACGACGGTCAATAAGCGTGAAGGGAAACGATAGTGAAGAGGAGGGAGACACGAACGGCGAGCGATGTGGCCGTACATGGTGTAAATGACGATTGCGACGTTGGGAGCCATGGGTGATGATGAAGTGTTGGGGGTTGTAGTAACAGCAGGAGGAGGAGCGGGGGCTTTTGTAGCTGATGAAGAGGCCTGTTTCTCAGATTCGTCGGAGTAGAGAGCTTTTTGAGATCTGGATGGGAAACACATCCAATTTGTCGCTAAAGGGTGCCGGATGGGGCTTCTTATAGACTTTGAGAAATATATCGAAAAAGAAATGTCCGTGCGATTAGCCACTTTCCACTTCCGGACTTTTCTTCACAGTTTTCGATCAGATCGCGCTCGCTCGTTCAGATAATCACCCTCTGATCCGAATAATGACTCAGCAGATGATGACCTTTCTCGATAGCGTAAAATGCTTGCTCACTTTTGATGACAGAGGCTTACATAACGCCCGTAATCACAACAGCGTCATTATTATTACACACACGTGCACGTGGAAATTCCTCAAAACACCGATTCTTCGGCCCAACGACTTCCCGCCAACAACTCTTCTTCGAAGTACGGCCAGTTCTGTGACGAGTTGGAACTTTCTTCCCGACTTCGCACTGCCTAAATCCGCCGCCGGTGAGTCGCATCACGCTTAAGAAAATCCGATACGCACTTTTAGCAAGTAGTCTTTGTTCCTTGCAATCTCCCGTTCCAACTTGCGAAGCACTTGCTCCTGTTCTTGAGCCACCCGCAACGCCCTGTCAATCTCTGCCTTGGACGCCACCGGAGGCTCGTCGTCCGCGAAAGTTACAGACCCATGGGCATCAATGGTCGCATCAATCTCACCCGTCTCGATCTACCAAGAAAGCGATTGAGTACTCTCGAGCAGACGCGTGGACAAGGCGCACCATGCTAAGGACAATTCTCCGGACTTCTTCAACGTCCTCAATGCCCACTGCCCGTCCAATCTCAGGAAGGCTAAGCGTTAGGTACGTGTCCGTGAGCTTTCTGATCGTCCACCGAGGCGCCCTCTCTACGACCAGCCTCAGCAAGCCAATGTTATCATCCTTTGCGAACAATCAACAACATCGTACACAGATTCCCTTTGTAGCACTTACCGCAGCAAATGCACCCTGCTCCTTGGTCGCTATCGTGTTGACTTGCTCAATGTTCGGGTAAACTCTGGCGAGCATATTATACACGCTGCTCTTCAAATTTGAAACTGTCTGGTGCGTGTACTTCGGAAGTGGTAAAGTCTGTGCGCACAATCACAACCCCGTTCATTTCACGTTCACGGGCACACACGCACCTTTCCGTGTAAAATGAGCTGCACAAGTAGCAGCTTCTTGGCAGCCTCTACTTGGAACACGCTTGGATCCGACGAGCCAATGTTCGCATACTTGCCTCCTGAGCCAGGCGGAATCATCCCAATACCCATGCCCATGCCCATTCCCATACCTAACCCCATTCCCATGCCCATGCCCATGCCTCCAAAACTCATACCGATCGGGGCTTGCGAAGATCCTCGTGCACCACCGTTACCTACCGCAGGACCAGCGACAGGAGCGCTCGCGCACAGTTCAAAAAACTCGGCGGCCTCCGCATATCGCCTCAGCGCGGCGAACACAATGCCCCCGGTGTAATGATAAACTAGATGATCTTGATAGCGGAGGTCCGGACACAATGTAGTTGAAACCTGCGAGATAGACACCTCCAGCACGGGAAGCGCAGCTGTGAAGAAGCAGGTGGCAGCACAGGACTGTACGTGTACATAGGAGCACGCGTTGATGAACGGGGTTTGATGGATCAAGACATGTGGAGTACATACCGTGACGAATATGGGATGAATAGGTGTTAGATAGGAGAGATCGGGCGGAAATCGCGTCAGGAGATCGTACAGAGGCATGATGGCGGCCTTTTCCTGTGAGAAGGCCGACAGGACCGTGGCGCCCGAATGATCGTGTAAGCTTTGCGGTTGGAACGGAAGAAGAAAGTATGCTGCACCGAGCCCTGCGCCTCTGCGCGCTGCACAATCCCTTTTGCAAGTATGGTTACTGGGCGCAAAGTGGCAGGGGCATATCAGAATGCGAAGTAGAAGCTTTGTGGAAAGGAAACCTGATGAAGCGCCGTACCACGCTCAGGCGCTAAGCGCGCCTCTTCCGGGTTAAAATTCTGGCAGAAGTTGTTGATATATGCAAAGGGCACAGCGGGTGCGGTTGTAGTGGCGGACGTGAGACGGGCAGATCTGCAGTGAAAAGGTGGGGAGGGGGGGGGATGCGCGTGTGCGAGTGTGATCGATGAAGGAAGACAAAAACGAAAAAGAGGAAGATAACAGGTTAGGGCTGCTGACGATACGAAGGCATACAAAACGCACAGGATAAAGAGGACACCGATAGTATGTTGCGCCACGTCGAGCGCCTCGAGCGGGTCCGCACCTGCAGAAGTCAAGCCCGCAAGGACCGCCTCGCGCGCCTCGGGCGTGCCCACAGCAACACGCAACGTACCCGCGAGCGCAGGCGGGCTATTGGACGTCGTAATCTGCTGCAGTAAGCTTTCGAGCGTCTCCACCGGCGCGGGCTGTCCCCCTGCCCCAGTCGTCCCCCCAGCTGTCGTTGCTGTCGTCGCCGGGGCCGTCGTCGCTGTTGCTGATGCCGGTGCTGATGCCGGTGCTGTTGGTGCAGAGGATGCGCCAGTCGCCGTTGTAGCTGCTACTGCTGCTGCGGACTGCGAGCCTGAGGCGGAAGAGGCGGAGACAGCAGGTGTTGGGGTGGCGGATGTGGATGGGGGTGTAGGTAGGCTGTCGGACGCCATTTTGGTAAAAAAAAAAAAAAAAAGGTGTTGGGTGTT
>QLPC01005956.1:0-12881 GCA_003314055.1 Lactifluus hygrophoroides | reverse complement strand
AACCTTGACAAGTCTATGCCAATTCCATCATGGAAATTCTATGTCTTCATTGTCAAGTCGGTAAAAATCGAAGGAAGACAGTGTCGGGGAGCACGTCAATCGTAGTAACTGCATCGCACTCGAGTCGGCGGTCGTTGCAAATTTTGCGAGTAAAACGTTACCGTCTCAGGCTGCTGCTCCTTCTCACGCCTCTGGTCTCTACTTTCCCTGCCCACAGTAAATTACTAGTAACTAGTGTTGGTTCTCCAATCACGACCTTGTGCAATTGCCATCCCTCCGTTCTCCTCCGACTGAGTCCTAGTTGATGTCCTTTTACTTTATGGGCTTTGGCGCCCCCGTTGCATTCCACCAGTATCATGGTCCCACACTAAAAGTACTTATCAGGGATGGACGTTAATGCTCACTTGATGTCAATTCCTCATAAGTACTGTGGGATCATTGGCCTGGCTCGCTTTGTACTGTACAGTACATCAGCACATTCCCACGACTGTTGAAGTGGTGACGACACGTGTCTTTAGGGTGTATTTTATCCATTCAATCATTGTCAACTGAAAACTACTCCGCTGTTGAATTTTATCCTGCGACCAGGCACATGTGAGCCAAGGGGGCCACTGGTTCAATCCGAGTCGATCGGGACGCCGAGAAGATTGGAACTTGGGCCCAGTCAACACATACGGGCCAAAACTGAATCACTGGCAACTTTAAAACAAAGCTCCATGCGGCGACATCATAATGTGCTGGTTCCAAAATACAGTCGAACCTCTCTTAACCCATAGGTAGTAAAGCCCATCCCACATAGAATCCCTTAGTGCTTTCCCTCCATCAACTTCGTAGGCAGGGAGCTTGAACCCATACGCCTTCTATGGAAAGCTCACGGAAAGGTTGTGGGGGGCCAATGGAAAGTTATGATAAATTTAAGGGGATTTTAGGGCATGGGTTAAGGTGGGGTTCGACTGTAGCATCAAAAAAGACCAGCGACACAGATTCAATCCGGGAAATCTCAAGAGATGTCGGCGCTATAAAAGCTCCTGCATCGTTTAGAGAACCTTTTTTGATAGAAAGTAAAGAAAGGATTGAGCGGAAGCTGAAGCTACGGCCGCAGATCCACGTGATGTGGAAAGCCGTCCACGTGCAAGCTTCTCTTTTATGTTATTCCTGAGGCACGACTCGGAGTGACTACGATGAACTCCTTCCCTTGATGTTAACTACGTTCCGAGTAATTACTATACATAAGGTTTTTTTGAGTTCGTTGACACACATAGGTCATACTTCACGAGTCGAAAAAGTGGTTTCAATATGAATGGCAGGTGGCCAGAGCATTTGTCCATATACGATGACAGTCACTACCGAAAATACGAGGTCTGGGAGCTGATAACTACTGGTCTACCAGAGGACCGGCGTTCAGAAAGGAAGTGCTGTAAAGTTTTCTCGATGGAACCACATTTCCGACCCGAAATGCTCCATATGTCGGTAAAGGTTCTCTAGCATGGGCAAGACTTCTGTGGCCCTTTCTCCAGCCAGCTCCTGCAGCGCTTTCACGACGAGTGGGCACAACATCTTGCATACAAACATCGTCTTCACAGCGATAAAGTGGCGAAAAATTTTCAGAAACTGTGTCTCATAGATATCACTTTGTCGATCTGATGGGCTTGGGGGAATGAAGGTAAAGATCCTGAGCTCTCTCACGCAAAAAAGGAGAGGGGAATACTGTTTGCATATCTGTGTGAAAACAGAGAGGTTCCGGGATACCTCCCCGAAAGAGATTTGGGGGTAGATCACGTCGAGCCTTATACTACGACGATTACTGTCTGCCAGTGGTCCCCGTGTATACAGGTGGATGGTGACGGTGTCTCCACCGAAATGCAGGCACGCATTTTTGAGCAGCTCGAGTCGACCTGCGCGTTGAACGAAACGGGTGAATTGTTGAACGTCAAAGAAAGGTTGATTGAAGAAGCGTATGTTGACGTCGTTGATATTTGGAGCGTCTATTCGGGCCACAAAGTCCTCCAAGTACTCACTGTTGCCTTGAAAGTAGAAACCGAAGAGAGCGGGAAAGACAGCTCGTGTACTTAGCATGGGCTGACGTCCGAGTCCGCCTGTGGGATCAGGGAGAAAAGCAGGGGATTCGAATCCAATGACAATCTGTTCGAGCCGTGTCAATGCGGACAGCCCTGTGACCATTGCTTCTGGTGGAATGTAGCCGGTAATCGGAATTCTCTGAAGACGAAGATAAGCAAGGTTGGTGGCGGTCAAAAGTAGCTTTGGCAATGCAGGGAATGCGACCCCGTCCAAGGTGAAGTACCGTAGAAGTGGGGCAGATCCACCCAAGAGGGCATCGGGAGCTTGAAGGCCCGGGACTGGCGATGTAAAAGGTCCATCCAGTTTGAGGTCCAGATCTGTCAACGCAGGAAAGGGCTTCTGCAACACAGTGGAAACCTTTTGGAATTGTAAATTTGTCACTGAGAGCGAAATTTCAGATACGCGATCATATTGCTCGAGTGCAGCAATGACGTCCTCGTTGCAGATGTTGCTACCTGTGCAATCTCGGAAGTTATTAATGTGGATGATAATTGGCAGCGATGGCCAAAGATGGAGCAAATTTCTCGTAGGCGTTCTCTCCGTACAAAGAAGTTGGATGTCCAGACGGCGTGGTGATGCAAAGATGATATGTCGCCACCTTTGGCAAACATGGACCAACGGTTTCCATCTCCATACTAGACCGGTCGACAGAATTGATCGGAGTCGATAGAAATCGAATATATCTAGGAGGACAATATCAGGGAGCACCTCGATTGTTACTACATGTCGGCGGATTTCAAGTCGATGTCGATAAATAACCAGTCAGCCTGAGCGCCGGGCGTTGCAGATTCCCCACAAATGACTTACTTCGACTTTGGACTTGGGCCCGAGACATCTTAGAGCAGTGAGAGTAAGTCTGAACCCCCGTGTGCGGCCGGCCGGCGCAACCCCCTCTCGCATTGTTGCCTGTGTTTTTTATGCCTCCTATCGCGATACCTAACTGCCGGCTGGCGCACGCTCGTATCCTTTTTTCAGGTTCCTCACTTGTTTTGTGTACCGCACTCAGCACCTCCATCTCCCCTTTCTCGCGAAGAAACGGATTAGCCACCACCATGGACATTCTATTGGTGAGCGTCTGCAAAGTCGCTGTCTCTGCGAGAGTTAATACCCGATTCGGCCAGCCACTATGATTTATGGCCAGCGCCGCGGTGCTCGCAGTACAGCATTACATGTATCACGAGGATGAAGCAGATATGTCCATAAAGACATGCTTTCACGGGCCACAATTCAGCCTTTTCTGGTTCCCTTCGCTCGATCTGACGTATGGGAATCGTTCCAGAATAATGAATGAAGTGTCCTACTACATGTGGATGTCCAACCTGGGAGGTTTCAGGTTGTTCCATACTGGAGAGGAGAGCAGAAGACAGGCTGCATATCTGTGTCACAGATGAAATTTGCCAATCTAGCTCTCCGGAAGAGATCCGTAATTGGAGGATCGGAAGTATAATCTGTATGAGTTCGCGCTCCAAGGAGACCCCATTGGATTGACTGAATTGAGCTGATTTGCACGACCGATGAACTGAGTAAGGTGTGGAATATCAAGCATAAGCTGATTGAAGAAGCGCATGTTAATGTAGCGGAAATGAGGGTGTCACTCCGGGAAACAAGGTCGTCCAAGTGTTCGCTAACGCCTTGAAACCACAAATATTCGAGAGCGGGGAGGACAGCGCGTGAGAGTGGCGGCGGAT
This sequence comes from Lactifluus hygrophoroides, assembly GCA_003314055.1. NCBI lineage: Eukaryota > Fungi > Basidiomycota > Agaricomycetes > Russulales > Russulaceae > Lactifluus > Lactifluus hygrophoroides. Next base: position 9,114 of record QLPC01005956.1, on the reverse strand, counting down.
GGCGGCGTGTCGGATGAGGGCGACAAGCCAGGGATCCGAATTCGATAACAAGTGATTCGAGCTGGGTCAATGCGGAGTGGCCTGTGGCCATGGCCTCGGGTGGAGTGTACCCGTGACTGTTATGTTCCGAAGTCGAGATACCGCAGAAGCGGGGCGGATCCTCCCAAGAAGGTATGGGGAAACGTTGTTGGCACGGGAACACTTGATTTGACTATAACATCGAGGTGTAGTCAGTGTAGGAAGAGGTTCTTGCATCACCTCGATAAACCCTTCCCATGGAGAAAACCATTGTGGTGATTTCTATGATAAATAGTGTGATGTATCACGACAGGCAAGGGAGGCCAGACATTGATCAACTCCCTCACAGGTGTTCTGGAGTTGCAGAGGAGTCGTAGATCCAGGCGATGCGATGCCACAAAAGGCATGTTGCCACCTTGGGCACACGCGCACTAGCATATGCCAACGCCATGAAAACATCAAATCTTGTAACAGACAAAAATCGAATACGTCTAGGAGGACATTGTCAGGGAGTGTTGTGATCGTTACCTATGGCAAAAATCGCACTTAGATAGCTGTTGCCACAGGCGCAAGGTGAATGAGACGTACCTCAGCCGTAGCCTCGATTCTTCTCTCCCTCTTGGTGATGTACTGGGTGTTTTCCCGTCTTTGAGAACATGAAGGGGCCATCCCGCTGGATCGAGTATCCGGAGATTCGGCTGAACGGCGATGCTATGTGCTAGGATCAGGGACGGGCCTTCGGATACGCCAGTTCTCAAGGTCGATGGTGGCACTTTGAGGCAGTGAATTGACTAGATGTAATCGTGAGGGCCCGCCGATGAAATGGGCGTGTGCCAGTTAGCGTGAACCCAGGGATATGTGGCGGTTCGCCAGTGGAATGTTTCCTCGGGTTGATACTCGTAGATGGTGAAAATCAGCAGAAGTATCAGAAGGTTCAGATCTGCGGAGTAACCATGTCGTTCCTCATCTGAGTGCTGCAAGTGGTGGAACACATACTAGCGTTAACGTTATGGCAACGATTTTGGGATGCGTCAGAAGGGCGTCAAAACCCCATATGTAAGTTCAGTACATTAACACCTTGTCGCGCTATTCTTTCTCAGCATTACTGGAGATGATATGTGTAGTGATGCCCGCGTGAAGGTGGTGAAAAATATCTGGCAAGTCGGGGAGAACTCGACTACGACTTTTGGTTGCACTGTTACAGTAGCCTAATCGAGCGCAGTACTACCGATGTCGCTCGACCCTGTTCAACTTCCTGGCGGTCCTGGCGTTCGTCTGCGTGTTTTGTCCACGCACCGGTAGACCCATAGCATGTCTCCTGCCAACATAACTCCCAATCATCCTCTGATGCGCAATATTCTCCCGCATCACCCGCTTCAAGTCCGACTCTATCAGCAACCAACGCAGCGGGTCCGCGCCCTTACTTTTGCGCAGCGGGAGTGGCGGAGGAGGCACGTCGAGTTGGGCGAGGTACGCGCGTACGCCGGGCAAGTTCTCGAGCGACGTCGTTGACGGTGGGGGCGGTTGGAACTTGAGCGATGCGAGGGGCGGGCGCGGGGGTATAGGCGAGGTGGAAGGCGAAGAAAGGAACGCGGTGATTGCTGTCACTTGTGTTGGGGAGAGGTGGCGTACGCGACAGGTGTCGTGGATTTGTAGGCGGGCACAGATGCGACTGGCCGTGTGGCGACTTATCCCGTAGAAATGAGTCAAGGCATGCTAAGTAGGCCGTATGTTTGAGTAAACTCGTAACGAACAAGGGATAACAAAATTTGATCGAACCCTGACAACGTTATTTTCAAACAACTGGACGCCAAGTATGTGAACCATGTCTCGTCCCAAATGTTTCGGTGGATGTGGAGCGTTTCCCGGAAAGTCACGGGCCGTCGAGGTACTTTTAACACGTGCCGCTGGTGAGCATAATCGACATGTGACATCTAATTCAAACTCAGTCAGCCCACGTGCTTCTGCCCGTTGCACTCATCCACAACTACCGCCTTTGTTGCCTCCACTACGCTTAACTTTGACTACCATGTCGAACAATATGACCGAGGGGCGTCGTGAAGACGCCCTCGTTAAGCAGCGCAATCAGGCTCGTGAAGAGTACGAGCGCCAAAAGCAGCAGCTCATCAACGAAACGGAAAAAGCTCGACCTTCAGCACATCGCTTTGTCGGACAGAATGACTCAATGGAGGATTCCCTCAAGAACAGTACCGTTGGTCTTGTCAGGTTGGAAGATTTTCAGCAGAAACGTAAGGAATTGGAGGAGGCCAAGGCGCGAGAAGCGGCACGAACGGATGAGCTCAGGTAAGTCTTTTTGCTCTAAATTGCGAACTCACTCTGTATGAGTCGTACGGGTGACTTATTTTATGTGGAGAATTTGTTTAGGGAGGAGCAGAAGAAGGTGAAGAAGCGGAAGAAGTCTGCAAAGGCTACGCTCTCCTTTGCACTCGATGACGAGGGAGACGGCGCAGATTGCACCTCTAGCTCTGCTACCCTCAACGTCGGTGCAAATACCGAGGACCAGCAGCGCAAGAAATTTAGAAAGAACCCCACAGTGGACACGTCTTTCTTACCTGACCGCGATCGCGAGGAGGCAGAACGCCGCCAAAGGGAACTGTTGCGGCAGGAATGGCTGAAGCGACAGGAAGACATGAAAAAGGAGGAGATCGAAGTTACCTACTCCTACTGGGACGGCAGCGGTCATCGGAAGAGCGTCGTGGTAAGTCGATTCGCTCTTTCTCAGGTGCTGAGAATTTGTTCAGTTGGTTTGCAGTGCAAGAAAGGTGACGATATTGCAAGCTTTCTGGAAAAGTGTCGGCAGCAGTTTCCAGAACTGAGAGGGGTTAATGTCGACAATCTGATGTATATTAAGGTTGGTATTTCTCGTCGGACGTGTCTTGTCTGCCGGTGCTTACTTTCCCTCGCAGGAGGATCTCATTATACCCCATGTAAGACTGCATATACTTGCACTATGACGCGGTATTCAAGACTTTTTGCTAGCATTATACATTCTATGACTTCATAATCAACAAGGCTCGCGGCAAATCAGGGCCATTATTCAACTTTGACGTCCACGACGATGTTCGGTTGCTTGCTGATGCCACTAGAGAGAAGGATGAATCCCACGCAGGCAAGGTTGTGGAACGTAGCTGGTATCAGCGTAATAAACACATATTTCCAGCTTCGCGATGGGAGGTTAGTTTTCCCCATTCATGCTGACATCCATTCGCTAACTATCACACCACTGCGTCGCGCGTCGTCATGCGATGTTGGTGATGTCGGTATTAGGTGTTTGAGCCGGAAAAAAATTATGGAAAGTATACCATCGCTTAGTTTATGCAAATTCAGTTTCTGTACCTCATCCTACGTGCTGTACTGTAGATATACACGTTTTTATCAGTGCCACAAGCTGAAGCAGAACCCGTAACTTACGTTGATTCTCGGCGAAATTCGGACCGTGTACCCATACCCATAACTGTACACCTCTCTGAGGTGTTCATAACTCAAGCACACCATCATGTCTGGCACGGGCCCACGAGAATCGATCTTCGCCACGAGGATGGCCCTCACGAACACGAAAACTCGTCTCAAAGGTGCACAAACTGGCCACTCGCTGCTCGCCAAAAAGCGCGACGCATTGACGACACGCTTCCGTGCGATCCTGCGTAAAGTCGACGAGGTGCGCGCCCGTTGCCTCCATTAGTGTCCAAAGTGATAGATAATACCGGTATTAACGTCCCCATCCCCAAAAACACTAGGCGAAACGGAAGATGGGCCGCGTTATGCAGCTTGCGTCCTTCTCACTCGCCGAGGTCACCTACGCCACGGGCGACATCGCCTATCTAGTACAAGAGCAGGCCAAATCTGCTTCTTTCAAAGTAAGAGCGAAGCAAGAGAACGTTTCCGGCGTCGTTCTGCCCGCCTTTGAAGTCGATCGCGTCCCTGGCACCGGTATTAAGCCCTCCCTTTCCACCCTCGTTCTTATCTTATCATCATGGTTATACTTTCTCAGATTTCAATCTGACGGGTCTTGGCCGAGGTGGCCAGCAAGTGTTACGGTCGAAAGAGGTGTACGCTAAGGCGGTTGAGACACTTGTCGAGCTCGCGTCACTTCAAACCGCATTCATGATCCTTGACGAGGTCATCCGCGCGACCAATCGTCGGGTGAATGCGATCGAGCATGTCATCATCCCCCGGCTTGACAACACTATCAAGTACATCGTGAGCGAGCTTGACGAGATGGACCGCGAGGAGTTCTTCCGGTGCGTCTATTCTCTCTGCATAATATTGACTGGCCCTGAGGATGCCCGTGGATGGTAGATTAAAAAAGGTACAAGGGAAGAAGAAACGTGATGCCGAAGCCGCAGAAGCGAAGCGAAAAGCAGAGCTCGCAGCACGGAGTCTTGAATCTGATTCTGTTGTCCCTCCAGCTCCATCCCCTGAGGTACCTGCGGAGGACGAGGGAACAGCTGCTAACCTTCTCAGCAGCAAAGATGATGATGTCATTTTCTAAGTGTACATTTCGCCTGTTCAGACTCGAGCCTTTTATCAACCCCATAATGACAAAGATGCCATACACTTTTCTGCCCAAAGGGCTTAGATGCTCATGAAGCATATCATGTAGGTCAGCACATAGGTACATGGGGATGCTTTTGGAAGGATCGTGTGAGAAGACAAATGTAAAATAAACCACCGCTAACGGAGCCATCACTGTTGAGAATGTCAGCGAGAGAGGATGATGTCAAGATTCTAAACACTTACATCGACAACGATATCGTCAGACTCCTTTGCTACCTTGGTGCGATCCTTCCTATCAAGAATGGCTCGTCTACGCACCGAGATGTCAACCAAGCTAAACCTCTGAAATACAGCATCGACCCAACTCACCGGTCTTTGTCTAGCTTGATATTGATAATAACAACGTTGCTTGGATGAATCCCGATGGGTACGCTTGTGCCGTTCGCCTTGTCCCGTTGAATACGGTCGACATGAATAACCCACTTCTTACGGTACACCTGCGTGACCTTCCCGTCGCGCCCCTTGTACTTCCCTCGGACAATTCGCACTTCATCATCTTTCCGTACAGCAAGTGACCGTGTCTATCATAGATCCTTTGTTAGCGAATGGAGAAGGTCTGAAGCCAAGGCATCGCACATGGTACTTGTTACGCAACTCTTTCGACAGCGACGATGACATGATTTTGCGGCGAACCGAGGACGGCGCGGAGAAATGGAGCTTGCGCGACTTGCGCCGGGAGGAAGAAACGTCTGCGTGAATACAACACTGAATCAGCATACTCATCTAAGTGAAACCGACCACATCTGGGGTGCAAACGGTCAATCCACCTCATTAATGCAGCATCACGCGGATATAATCTCCATCACCAAACGCACAAGAAACTTTCAAAGTAAGAAACGGTAAAAACTAACCAGGGTTGATCTTCATACTGTTCTTGAGGACGTTGTTGGCGGCGGCGGCGGAAAAATTGGGTTCATAACAGCGTTCAGAAGCCGTATTTGGGTTAGAGTCACGTGCATACCTTCCATTTCTGGTACAGTACCGGTCACTTCTCCACTCGCCCGCCCGCATCCCGCATCATGGCAGATGCCAAAGCACCGAAAAGCCTGAGGCTCAAATTTAAAGGGGAAAAGTCTAAAAAGAAGCGCAAACATGAAGATGACGACGACGACGAAGGTACAAGTTCGTCCCGCCGCCGGCGACCTCATCAGGATGATGTGAGCCCCGAACAGTGGGTACACCCCGAGCAAGCCAACGAAATACGGGGGCCAACGTTCATTTTCCATCCATCCGACCCTTTACCCATTTGCATTTCCTTCGACGCAACGCGAAACCGTATTGCTTTGCACCCGCTCGAGAAGATCGACGATGGTGGAAGTGTTCTTGAACGGACACCCTCCGAGGTCTCCCAAGTCTGGGTGTCGACGCGCGTTGCAGGGGCGGGTACTGTCAACTTGCGCACAGGTACTGGCGAGGGCAAATTTCTCTCATGCGACAAGCACGGACTTGTCACGGCTGACCGTGAGGCCCGTGGTCCTCAGGAGGAATGGACACCTGTCGTCCTCGAAGGTGGTATGGTTGCATTCATGAACGTCTACGAGAAGTACCTCGGCGTCGACGAGGTGGCCGGCGGGCAGTTAGCACTTCGCGGCGATAGCGACACCGTGGGATTTCAGGAGAGGTTCTATGTCAAAATCCAGAACAAGTACAAGGAAGAGGCGCATGAAGAGGAGAGGAAGAAGGGCGGAGCACTTGATCTACCGTCTATGGACGAAAAGGGCACAAAGTGGGTCTTCCGATTCGACGTCCTTCCAAGCTTATCTCGACTCGACCTCTCTTGCAGTGCGATATACCAAGCGTGGGGCGCCGGAAGGTCTATTGTATCAAAGTCTGACAAAAACGAAGTGAGAGCACCGATCCCGATCGTCTACGTGCATGTTACTGACCTGGCATTCATATCTAAAGCTCAAGCGTGCGCGCAAAGAAGGACGTCTCGCAGAAGCTCTTCTTGATCGCCGCTCAAAATTGAAGAGGTTGAAGTCTTCTAACTCTTCACCCCAAATGGCTAGCTGAATGTGCTTTATACAGTGATCGATTCTGCTAGATTTCACCTTTTGGCCATCACCTCATAGTCCATATCTGTCTCCGACTAATGACACTATGCCATGGACTGGTCTACATACAGACAATCGACCATAGCCCTGCTTCGATATCTTTCGCATTGTCGGAGACATTATACTTGGGCGGTCCCAGTTCCAATCCTGCTGCTGGCACACGGAGGCGTGTCCAACTGACTGAGTCACTACTGGTGTCGTATTACCGATTCCTGTGTACGTATCAATCAAACTTGATGATGTTGGCACAGTCCCATCCCGAGTAATGACATTAATGACAGCTTGGGCACTCCCTTCACATTTACAACAGTTGCTCTATATCCTATCCCGTGGCGGTGGCGTGAGACGGTCAGTCTGACACCGGACACCGGACACCGGAAGTGGCGTGAATGAGGTGCTTCCAAGCGGAGATCTCCGTACGAGATCTTTCAGAAAATGATCCAAAGTCGTTTCGTGAATCTGTGCAAGCGACGACGACGTGACGGCATACGGCATGCGTGTCGTATTCTTGACCTTCTGTAACTGCTCACTGATTCCCAGAAAAGAAACCCGATGTACTAGGCTGCTTGGTTCTCGAAAATCTGATCTTGGCATCACCCCTGCATGCTTCGAAGATTATTGAGCATACTTAAAGGCGACGAGATGCCCAGAATTACACCCTGGTTGCCAGCTCGTTTGGGGAAAAAATGAAGGCTTATAAGCGAGTATTAGCACCGCGTAAACCGAGCATCGAGTGTTACAACGTTCATTCAGCCACCGGACGAGAACCGACCTGTGATATCATTCTTCATGGTATTCTATTTCTCGAGATCCGAGTTTTGGATTACATGATACTGAGATAGAGTATCTCAACTTTGGCTCTGCTTGTCGTGTTCTAAAATCACAAAGCGTTCAGCCTCTTTTCCGCACAAGTAAGGTGAGGCTGTCTCATCAGGCGTGTAGGTGCGGAGCACCCATTATACACGTGTGATATCTGGTGCGCAGTCAGCTATGAATGGATTGCTAAGGGCTCTGCCGTGATAACCTGGGTCACTATCAAGTTCAATCATCAATCATACAGGTTATCCAATTCTGACGACATCGCCCATGGCTCAGCAAGTGTAATAATTCGCAAGCTTTTGCAGAACCAACACAATGAAACTAATTTATAACGGCATGTTTTTGACCGTGTCCAAACTTGGCGTAGATCGGATGTCAAAATTGCTTAGGACGGCACGTTTTGTTTGAGGTAAGGGACGCTAGTTCTACTTTCACGCGCCCCTGTAATGTGAATCGTCCGCAGCCCCGTCTATGGCATGTCCAGTGGCGTGTGTTGGACACACGCTGTCTGTCGCCAACGCACAGAGATACCACAGCGCGTGTGTGATCGATTTGAAACCTGGGCTCTGGGCGCACGCATAACCAAGGTCCCTTTAGCTTTCTACGACCTACGCTCTAGCCATGCCGGTGTGGGTTTATTGCTTATGTGCGCTACTTTGTGCAGTACACCCGTGGCCCATCAAAAGGTGCGTTGACAGGGCTGATGCTTCCGTTCCCCCTGTCTTGCTTGATTGACGCTAGTGGAAAGCAATCAGCTCCAACGCAATGCCATAATAACATGTCTCTCCGATACCAGGTATAACACGAATTCTCCTCACGTAGTCCACTTCGAGCTTACCTCAATAGAACACTCGTCCTCATCATTATTACCGCATTATCGTTCATGGCCTTTCCCTTGCCGACGTTGCGTTCCGATATAGACGGCAACGTGCGATGGTCCTTTATTCGTTGCTGCTCCTCGGTTCTTCTGTCACACCCATGGCCCCTCCTTTGTCCCCACGTTGTCGACAGATTTAAATCCGTAGTCGGAACGGTTCCAGCACGTGTAGAAGTTGAATGACTTGCTTCGGTTCTCGGACAGAAGACGTCGATGGCATCAATCAATTCGTTGATACTTGCCAACGGTGAGATGGCGGACAGACCGGATGGGAATTCAGCGCGAGTCATCATTGTTCCGGACTTTGCCGTTTCCAGTATATTACTCCAGCATTTTAGAACCCAAAGCGCAACTTCTGTAGAGGAACACGGATTGTTTCTTCGTGCTCTGAAGGGTGGGCGCCTCAGAGGAGGAGCGTAAGGGACTAGCGTCATATGTATCCAACGACGTAACGACGTAGACCGCTTCCGAGGATTACTGTCTGTTGCAGAAGTCTTCCCGCGGACTTCCGTCGGTGCCTCGATTGTGCGCACAACACAGCCTGTGTTGATACTAATTTACGCGGAGGAGACTATACCCTTCGTTACCGAATTAAATGCTTGGGATAGTTCCGGCTTCATGCGAAATTGATTCCGAGAAGGGGTAAGGACACTGTATTCAAGTTGTCGCAGAGGAAAATGTCGGCATCTTTTCCATCATGTTGCCTTCTGTCATTGCAACAAAGTTAAGAGTGTCACGTGTTATATAAAGTTCGTAGTTGTTTTGACT
>QLPC01005953.1:0-12434 GCA_003314055.1 Lactifluus hygrophoroides | reverse complement strand
GCGATGGAGTCGTGGTTGCGGTTCGGAAGTTTGCGAGGGATGGAGATGAAGAGTGGTCGAGCGTGCTTTGAGAAATGGAAGACAACTGGCTCAGTTAATCATGATTTAGTGCCTGACGCCCAAATAGCTTATGGCAAGGCACATCGCACATCACCATGTGAGAGGACGAGTTTGGAATTTTAGGGGACAGGTTTCAGTCTTTCGGCACAGATTTATTTTTGATTTTTATTAATTTTCGTTTTAATTTTTGGGTGGTTTCGTTGTCTTCTCTCTAAAAACGTTTCATTCATCGCCGTTGGCCGATTGACCGGTCTCTTGCTTGCCTGCTCGTCCACTTTTCTCCAACCACCACCTCCACCACCTCTCCTCCCTCCTCCCCGTTTTACTCGTGCTGTACTCCCCGTGGTGGCTGTCCACGGGTTAACAACTCCGTGTCCTTGGTCACCCTCCTCTGGATAATGCCAATTGGTGTCAGAGTCCTTCCCCTGTCCCTTGCCCGTGACCACCGTACCTTGCTCCAAACACCATCGTCATCCCTCTTGCTTTAATCGTCCATCCCCCACTTAGTCCTTCCCCGCCAATTCTCTTTATTCTCTCTTTCACCCTTATCCTCCGCCTACTGTAATGCCTTCTCCATCCCCCTCGGACGACTCCCCATGGCCAGCACAGACCGCTCCTCCCTCCCATTCCCGCAAACGAAAAATTCTTTCCTCCGGCCCTTCCTTAGAGCACCGTACTCTTCGTTCCAGGCAGGAGGTCTTCAACCAAACTGGCGTTGGTGCGTCCTCCTCTCCCCTGACCTTTCTTGTCCTTGCTCCGCCGCGAGAATTTTCCCACCCACCCTGTGGTATTGCGCTCATTCTCCATCACGTCTTTCATTCATTTCCCTTTTCATCATGATCTGATCCCATATTCCCCACCATCCTCTTTCAGCCGAGGCCCTCCAACAATGTCAGCTTTTTTCCTCAAATTCGGTCCAATCGTGTTTTCCCACCGCCGAAACAATCGTGCCCCAGCACGAATGGGCGACCTTCGTATGTACGTATCTCGACACACTCTTTCCTCTTCTCCGAGGCTCATCCTCCCTCTAATATTCCAGGGAATAGCCGCCTCCCTGAGTTCACCCAGACCAACTTGGTCAATATCTATCTTTTCCACGCAGACTCAAAGATCGAGGTTCTGCGAGTTACCAATGAGATCAACCCATTCGGTCGCGCCGGTTCAATAGCAAAGCAGGTCAACGATTCGTGGTTCCCAGATAATGGTCTTGACTTTAATGGAACGCCGGTCACATATCCTTATTATTGGGTAATAACTCGCTCGGACAAGACGTTAGACGGCACCGAGATTCCTCAAGCAACGTTCAGCGCAGTTCGTAAGTAGTTCTTCCTTACGTCCCCTGCTCACGTAAAAGACAACTTCCTTTGTAGAAACTACGCTTGCTGACGCCGCGACGTCATCCATGGCCTCTTCATCATCCGCTGCTATGGCGTCGTCGTCGGCTGCTTCTGCCTCGGCTGCTGCTGCCTCTGCTGCCGCCGCCGCCGCCAGCTCAAGGACTGCCGGAAGCTTACAACCTAGCTCTCAATCCGACTTTCCCCACTGGGCAATAGCCAGCATCGTGGTTCTTGGCTTTTTTGCTATCCTCGCTGTCGGTGTTCTTGGGTTCCTCCTCGTGCGCCGTGCAAGGCGCAATCAGAGTGCTCTCTCCTCGCGGCGTGGTTCGATCGGTTCTGCCTCGCCCATGATCGCAGGTGCCGCAGGTGCAGGTGCAGGTGGCCCGCCGCTATCGCCGGTGATGGAACAAGCACCCGCCCTACGTCCCGCCTCTTTGTATTCACCAAACGATGGCTCTTCGATGATTTCCCACGCCCATTCGACAGATACACCGTTCTCGGGCGCTGATGCAGCAATCATGGCAGACGCGTTCCGCAAGGCACTACGAAAGCCAGACTTTGCCGGTGGTCCGATAGAAGAGGGGGACAGTCCCGAGGCCCAACAGCAGAAAGAACACCGGTTACTCAGTCTTGAACTCGCGGAAGAGGGGCGAGATATCCGGAGCGTTGGCTCATCACGCGACGTACGTGTTGAGACACTTAGTGATGCAGAAGATAGGGTCCAGGATGCGCCACGCTGACGCCTGCTGGTTCGCTTTTCGGTCTTTCTGGGTATAAAAGGACTTTTGTATGCTTGTGCAAATATTCTACCCTTCTTTGGCAATCAGTGTTATTTCTTATGTGCACTATCTTCGACTACCCCGTCATTAACCACTTTACTGCCCTCCGTTTTCCTTCTCACTCACCCTCCTGGCGATCCAACATCCGCGCAGTCCCTTGGTTGGCAGAACTCCTTTAATTACTCGTTGGACAGCCCTCCGCTTCAAAGAGCTGCTTTCGACTACATTATTTGGCCTCGATAACCTCGTTACTCTACTTTATTTTGCGCTTCTCGCGCTTCCCCACCATACATGCTCACCTTTATAGTTCCCCTGCGCATGCGAGCCCTGCCCTGCCCCACCCCGCTCTGCTCTTTCGCCGGTGTTTCCCAATCTGCGCAGACGCGTCCTGCCTCACCCCTCATGACACATATACCCCAACTCGCTTACTATGCCAGTCGCAAGCGCTGCACACTCGTTAAAATTGTATTGTTTATTATGTGCACACCCTCCCCTTTCTTTCCTTCACCTCTCACCTCCCTGCCCTTCAACACCATCCGCTCTTCCCTTTGTAAAGGCCTTACGAAGGCCTTGAACATAGTGGCGGCTCGAACACGTTGACTTGCGGCTAGCTTGTTAACGCCAAGGGCTCGCGAGATTCGATCATTTTGCTGCACCGCTGCGCGGCTCAGGTTGATTGGTGGCTGTGTTGGTGACTTTGTTTAACTCCCGCATAATTAGCCCTCTTCAATTGTTTCATGAAACTTCCTCCGCGGCGGGGCGCAGCGCGTCGTGTCTGCAACTGAAGCGTCCCACGTCCACCCCCCTTGAGATTGGGCGGCCAGGTTTTCGAGACCCGATTGAAGCTTCGATCTATTTCGAATGCTTCTTCGACCCTTTTTTCTCCCTTTGTCTCTTCGCACTTTCCTATACTTATTCTCTTTCGGTCTTTCTTCCTTTGCCTCGTCCCCATTTTCTTTCACATAAATTACACGTTCGACTTACGATGGAACCATCCCCAAATTTTTTTGGGCGCTTCCGTATCACTGCGACGGAGCAGTGTGCCCGCCCTCTACATAATGTTGGCTTGGCCTGTATTTGGTAGTATATCCTCATGACGATTGACAATTCCACCGATCAATGTCCGAAGCAATCCCGTGAGCTATGCTACGAGAAAAAAATTTCATGTGGGGCTCAGGGTCACATGAGAATGATCACGGGCTTGACTGATTTCTAGCGTTAGTACTATGCACAATTACATGGGGTCGGCGTAAAAAAAGTGAGGAAATAAAAAAAAAAGGGAAAAAAAAGCGTGTGTAGCAAGCCGGAGGATATATTGCTTCCGAGATATGTGGCGTGGTCATCCGCGGAGGACCGGGAAGTGGCGAGAAGTGACCGTTGTGCGTTGTGCGGAAACACTATGTCCGTCGTCGCTTCGCGAGTTGGCGCATCAACATTTCATATCTGCGAATCCCGATGGGGGATCAGAATTGAGTCGTCGTGGAAGAATGAATGCGTGAGAAGGAATTTCGAGGAAAGCATGACGTTATCAAAGGCGATGAATACGGAGATCATGGATGGGGAATTAAGAATTGATTCAGATACCCGTAGTGTAGGTGATGGGATGATGGGAGATGGGGATGGTGGCGGGCGGGGAAGGAAGGAAGGACGGAAAAAAAGTTCAACCAATATCAACATAATTATTACTCACGTCAGCATGGTCACGGTGCTATTGGGCACCGTGCGGATCAAGTTGACCGAGAGACCCTTATAGAGCCCACGCCATCCCTCGAAATGGATGATCTTTCTCGTCGTGCGGATAAAACCCGATCGTTTGCGTGGTGCGTCAGAGGGTAGTAGCAGCCGTCGTTGTGTCTGTAGGCGCGTCCTGACCACCTCGTGCGGGTATGTGGCCACCGAGGCGGTCATCTTTGCGACCGCGGAGCAGAACAGAATGACATGGGCCGCCAAAGGCCGGTCCGAGCTATGACGTTCTGTTTATCGCCCGCCACCGGCGATAATACGTAAGCATGAGTTTGGATCAGGGAGGAGAGGAAAGGGCTCGGGCACAGCGGGCAAGCTTGCGAAAGAAGCGAATGGAACGTAAACTTACGCGCGATGATCTTGAGTTTCTCGTAGAGGGGGAACTGCACCGCAACATGGGAGATCCCTAACAAGCTGGGTAATAAACCACGATAAAATGCGCGGAGGCCTTCGCTCCGGTAGATCGTAATGGCGGCGTCTAACGTATGACGATACCGCGGCTCGCTACGTGATTGCGTCTAGAAAAAAAAATAACCCCCCAAACCCCCATCGGGGAATAACCCAAAAAAAGCATCGTGAGATAAGAAAGACGAGGGAAGGTGTTCATGCGAAGCGGGACAGGTAAATGCGAACGCGTACCATGAAACGCGTTTTGATGACCCACAACGGAGTGGTGCAGATTGTGCTTGTCGCACCGGCAGCCATCGCCGAAAGCAGGTGGAGCGACCACGGATGCTCGCGGACGACTGGTTGGTAACCCTTGGCGGATGGTGCAGGATAAAGCCGTTCCGATTTTGCGATTGGTGGATCGACGCCAAGGGGCAACTCACCAAAACGTGTCTTGATTCCGTCGTATACAGCGAAATAGATTGCCCACGTAGGGAGATAACCGAGGATGGTCGGCCCAAGACCGCGATAAAGCCCTCGAAAACCATCGTGCTGGATGATATTGCGAAAAGTCCCTATAGTAGAGCAAACGCGTGCAGATGAATGCATTGCGGGGAAGCACGAGTCAGGAGGAAGTGCGGAAGTGGCATCAGGAGGAGATTAGACATGGTATAATGAAGCAAGGTACAGACCGGATATGCCGAGATAGTCGGTTTGGCCAAATGTCGCTCGCTGCGCCTGCAGCTTTGTCTTGATAACGTCGAGAGGACACGTCGCAACACTAGCGACGAAGCCACCGCCTGCACCAGCTGCGAGGGGCTCATCCGTGAGCAATTAAGGAGGGTGGGGCACGACCAGGGTCAGCGGACCTATCACGCTGTTAGCGGTCCATTTCGTTCGCGTTGATGACATAGCTCTCCCCCGCGTAAGCGGGGACCACGCCGTATGATCAGTTCAAGGTAAAGGGAAACTTTCTAGTGCGGTAGGGGGCCAAAGTAGTTACTCTCTTCGTCGTCTTTGATGTCGAGCTGTAAACTCGGTCCACATCCCGAGAAAACCTGGGAAACGTCACGTGCGCAGAGTAAAGTCCCCACGCGGGCTTCCGCTTTTCCGTTGTCACCCGCAGTACATATCTTTATCATGCTGGCAGGTAGATATCACTTGACTTGTCCTCGATTTCGCCAGCTGGACCACGTTGTCCTCGGTGTGCCGTTCAATGACTGAAGAAACCCAACCTCCGGAACGCATATAACCAAATCTATCGTTAACGGCACCATTTCTGTTTTCTTGCATTGAACGTTACCGCTACTTCTCCCACAAAGTCATCGAGGCCAATTGTTCCATCTCCGGTACTACGTAAAGCGGTCAACCCACAACAGCGTGTTGACGTGCAGAATACTTTTTCGATATTGATTTCTATTCATCAGCTGCACACTCGTTCCTATGATGGATATCCAACTTCCTTGTTCTTTTGACTTTGTGTCATTCCTAACCTTTCTAGGAATCACAGCAGCGCGTAGGTTGATTGAAAACTCATGGAGGACACCCCTTGGTTAGGCCCTTAGGCTTGCTACAGGCTGCCAGTGTGATTCTACTAGTATTTAGCGGGGTCACTCCGAAGGTCTCGGGCCATACAATAAATGTCCAAGAAATGTATTGATGATAGGTAAAGGCACGTCGGTCTCACTTCCATATGATTGCAATTTACATGGTACCCGAGCATACTTAGATGTAAGTTGTCTAAACCCTGTGGAAGATGTCAGGTATCAATCTGATTAGGTTGTAGGTATGGTTCCAGGTTGCCAACTGTTCAGCGTTCCCCATCTGTTTCGTATACCAACTTACCGAATACGGAAACATTCGTCTGAGCGTGAGCGTATCATGCGTGCGCTTGGCGTCTGATCGATGGCAGTCGGTTGAGCTTTAAGGCTATACCCTTTCTACAATGTACAGTAAGTGCCACCCTCTTTACTACCGTGCCCCAACGTCAAGGCATACATACAGTATTGACTTGATTCTAGACCATGTCGAATGGAATAGGAACAAGGAGAGGCAATAGTGCCAACTTTCATTAGCGCATTTTATTGGCAGTGGACCTTTCAGATGTCTCTGGTTTGAAAATCGCTGCAACGAGGACCGCCGCAGTAGTCCCGCATCGTGCCCAACTCGGTATACAAGAATTTAGTGGCTTCATATGCGATGTAATGACCTCGCTGCGCACATACAAAAAACAGAGAGAGTCTGCGGCGAGAAGAGAACCCACCCATGTGCTCCGCCTCATCAAAGGGGGTTGCCTTTTGTCTCGTGATCCAGACTGAATGATTACTGAATGACAGCAGCCCTGGAGCCACACTTCCAGGTTCGTGGTTGCCCATCACATCATTGAAGCTGTCGCAACCACGTCAGCTGATGAGAACTGTTGCCTTAAGTGTAAGCCGATAATAATTAACTAATAAAAAAGCTCTCCGGGCCTATCAAACCAAATCATAATAAGCCGACAGCTCCCGAGGCGAGTAATGGACCACGTTCGGATGAAAAGGATAAAGGACGCATTAGGCCCTGGACCGGCCGGTCTTTTGCCATTCGTCGGCGTCTTGAATGTGTTACCGCCTCATCGCTCGAGTAGCGCGTGCATTTTCGTGCGTTTCCTCTTTTTCTCTTTCAATATTTTTCCTGCTTGACGTTTTTGCTGTCACGTGCCCGCCTCGGAGCCCGGAGTTGAACATAATGGAATGGACCAGAGAGCGAACATCCGCCCCCGCGAGAAAATTGAAGATATTTTGGCGGACCAACAATTTTTGTAGAGTTCATCAGTGGTTTATCGTCACCCCGTCTCCAGGTCTTTCCCCTTGCCCTCAACCGGGGCCCGGTTGCAGAATCCCACGCACGGAGTTCTGGCAGGGCCGCACGGTGCGGCCAGCGTAGCACCAGGTCGGTTGTTCGGGGTTTCTTATTTCTCTGATGTTGTGAACGAGAGTTGGTTTGATGCATGACCTATCTTTATGGATGGAAGGGTCGTGTCAGATGTCATATGGAACGAGCATCCACAACGGCAACGGCGCGATGGGCGCGAGGCGCCGCAAACATAATGCCATGGCGCTTCGTGTGTGCTTTGTTCTAAACTTGTAGATTTCGTCATCAGCAAGGACGGTTACGCTATAGTAGCTAGTTTATCCTGATCGACCTTGAAATTGGATTCTGCACCACAAGGAGTATACATTTTGATTCGTTCGCTGCTTGCTGCAAAGATTCTGCACCCCTCACCTCTGTTGGGGAGCATTCCAGAAAATTTACTCATTCTTCATTTCGCTCACCAACAAGCCAATCAGATGCAATACCGTATGTAACGACCAATTAGACTTATAAGGAACTCCGAGAGGAGCCCTAAACCATGGAGTGGAGTCAAGGGGGGTATAGAGGCCTCCATGGAGGCCACGCGCTGGAGAACGTTCTGCCAAGAAGTCGAGAAGACCTGGGAATGCTCACCGCCCGAACGCATTAGATTCACTGAAATCTCGTTATGGATTGCTTCTAGAGCACGCCATGTTCCATGAGGTCTCACCGGTGTCTGCAAAGAGTCAGTCCCGGGAATGCGTGAATGGAATTGTCAGTACGTGAATTAATACAGGGTAGGCATGTGATAATGTTATGGGAGATTCGAAGGTGCTGCTCCCACCGCCTTGGGCATTTTCTTTTCACCCTTCGACAGCTGTTCGAGATCGGCCTGTTTGAAGTAGTGAGGGGCGACTAGGGAAGACAAGGCACGTCAGTTGATTCTATCAAAAGATGTATGTTGGCCGCGCACCTTCAAGCAACCACGATGGCTTGATTTCCATCACCTGTCGGAGGTACGATTTGGACGTCATGACCAGTTCGTAGTACAACACTGTCTTCACCGGTGGTTGATGCTGGAATAAGCTCGATGACGGGTGAATATACACTGTCTGGTTCGTTTTTAGCGTTCGATACGAGTCCCCACTCTTCTGTAATTGCGCAGTGTGATAAAAGTAACCGGCAGTGAGGGCCTTTTGGACCGGCGTGATGTCGTTTGAATTCGGATTGCTCTCGATGACAACTTCAACGCGCTCGCACAGACCCGCAAGTTGATCCCGAATATCACGTGCACGACATAAGCTCTTGTACTGCAAGAACTGCTCGTAGCAAAATTGCTGCGAGTAATTGGTATCCGCCCATTGTTCCCACACATTCAGCAGAGTAAAATGGTCTCCACCCGCTCGGACAAAGTTCTGGCGGGCTTGATCCGCGTGTAGCTTCTTATCTTTTGGCCTATAGAATAGCGAGGCAGATTCCGAAAGCATGGAAATGATGGTTAAGATTTCGTCCGTGCAAGAGTAGTTCTCGCTCGCAATGATCACTTTGGACAGCATTGGGTCAACTGGGAATTCAGCCATGCGTCGTCCTAGCTTTGTGAGTTCCCCGCGATCATTGAGTGCTCCGAGAGCGTAGAGCAACTCGAGCGCCCGCATGAGTGTCTCCCCAGGCGGCGGATCCATGAACTCGAAACCGATAAGGTCGTTAATACCAAGAGATTTCAGCACCAAGACAACCATGCCAAGATTCGTGCGTTGAATTTCCGGGACGGTGTTTGCCTCCAACTCGTTATTATAAGCCCACTTGGTGTATAAACGGAATGCTTTTCCAGGTCCTACACGGCCAGCTCTGCCGGCGCGTTGATTGGCAGAAGCACGGGAGCACTAGGTAGAGTAATGAGGGTCGATTCGGAGGAAAAAGCGAATTAGGCGGCGTACGGGAACAACGACAAGGCTGGACATTCCCGTTCTTGGATTGTATGAATTCTGCTTGACAAAGCCCGGGTCAATGACAAACACGACACCATCGATTGTGATTGAGGTTTCCGCGATGTTCGTCGCAAGCACGACTTTCCGCGCACCTTCGGGAGTTGGCTCGAATATCTTGGCTTGCATATCGCTCGGTAAGTTTGCGTAGATAGGACAGATGATCAGCTCGGCTATTTTGTTGCCCAAAGCCCGCGCAGTTTCTGTGAGATTCTCGTGCGCTGCTTCAATCTCATCTTGGCCCTAAGGAATAACACAGTGAGCAGAGTCAATGGTTGCAATAAAGGTAAACGTACAGTCAAAAAGACCAGGATATCACCTTTGGGCTGCGTCGTATGAATCTGGAAGACGGTGGTGATTGCTGCATGGAGATAATTGGCTTCCGGTTGAGGGGTGTAATGAATGTCAACAGGATAACGGCGACCAGGAACTGCGAAACGATCCCTTTGAGTGTTTGGGAGTACAACGGGCCACTTGGGTTCCTACCGTAGAAGATGGGTGCTTCGTCAAAATACTCGCTGAATTTCTCAGCATCCATAGTTGCACTAGAAATGAGAAGCTTGAGCTCAGGTCGAAAGCGCGCGATATCCTAGATTGGGCGTCAGGCCATGAATGATGAAGATTTAACATCATGAGGCGAACCTTGACCAATGCAAAGAGAATATCCGTACTAAGCGTCCGCTCATGTGCTTCGTCGATGATGAGCGCGGAGTAGCCAGCTAAATCAGGCTCCGTTAAGAATTCACGCAGGAGCATGCCATCGGTCATATATTTGAGGACGGTTTTGTCACTCGTGGCGTCCTCGAACCGGATCGAGTAGCCGACTTCGTACCCAACCTTGGTGCCCATCTCTTCTGCAACGCGAGCTGCAACGGACATTGCGGCCACACGACGAGGTTGTGTACAGCCCACCTTCATACCACCAGCGGTATAACCTGCTTCATGCAAGTACTGAGGGAGCTGGGTCGTCTTGCCGGATCCAGTTTCAGCGACGACGATGAGAACTTGGTGTTCGTGGATCGCTTGTAAGATCTCCTCTCGGAATTGATATATGGGTAGGGATTTGCGTGTCTCATCGATAGATTTAGCTTGAAATTTCAGGGGAAGAAATATGAGTACTTATTGGACACGGATCCAAGCACACTCACCACGGGCCTCAGCTGCCTCGATTTGTTCCTGAATCAATTTATCCTTCGCACTCAACTGCCCTTCGCCCGCCAGGGTACGATCCATGACAAACTTGATCGTTTGACTTTCGTCGAACACATATTCGTATTCGTCCATAAGTTCGGGCTTGTCCAGAGCGCCCGTTTTGAACGTGCTATGTTTAGTCTGACTCGCCTCCCACTGGTCGACGTCAGTGACAAACTGATCGTCCTTGGGCTTCGCTTCCTCGTACCGCTGGTATAGAACGTTCTCTTTGCGCTTCTTGTCTATCTTGCCTTGCTCGGTGATATAGTCCTCGGGAAGCATATACCCATCCCACTTGTCATCAATCTTGAGGCGCTCCTCGACAAGCCTAAGAACTTCCTTCTTGCGGTCGAGCTCACGTTGCTCGCGCTTTGAGATGCGCATACCCCGGAAGAGGGCTTCGTCATCTGCGATTTCTTGGCGAAGGAGTTCAACTTGCTGTAGCTCACGCTTTGTGAGATACTCCTGGCGGGAGTGCTCGCGTAGAGAAGGCATTGCGAGAGTGCGCGCAACCGAGTCATCTGCGAGCTGTCGCCGTTGAGCAGCTTCCGCTGCAGCACCTGAAGTCTTCGACGAATGGTCTTCGACGACTTTTTTGGTCTTGTCCTTATCACGTTGTCTAACGCGTTCGGCAAACTCGTCTCGTTCTCGCAGATCACGTTCACGTTCACGCTCCCGCCGGTCGGTTTCGTCTTCGGGGAACTCCTCCACCTCGTCGGGCGTAGTCGATTTATCCTCCTCGTCTTCCCTCCGTCGTTTTCTCGCCTTCTCTTCTTCATCACTCTCCCACTCCCGCGTGTCTGAATCCCGTTTCCGCGTATGTCTCTCTCTTTCGCGCTTGTCCCTCTCCGAGCCTTTTGATTTGTCCTTCTTCAACTCAGTGACATTGTTGGGAGTAGAATCATCGTCGATGACAAAAGAGAACTGCTGTTTACGCAGGTTCTTTGCATCCTTTTCTGCCTGCCTACGAACAGCGTCATCGGGATGTAGGTGCTTTCGTTTCCGAGGTGCCTGCCGGTAAACTTCGCTTATAAACGCATGAGCGGCGGGGGTATCTGGAAGACCGGCAGTATGAAGCGATGAGAAGAGAGCATCGGGTGTTTTCGAAGAAGATGCTGAAAAGGATTATGAGATTATGTTCATCTCGTGGCAAGGGCGTAGGACGCACCTGACGCAACTACAAAGTCGACGATACTCTTATCTGAGAGGCCAAAGAACTTCAGAAAGAATATGAGATCTAGCCTAGCGCCGAGAAAACAGTACAATACATACCTGAAGAGCATTGTCAGAAATGTAGCGTTCGAGTGTTGAAGGCATGAAGCCGACTTGGACATTTGACTCGGAGGGGTCCAAGCTAAGTGGCACGTGATCTAGAGGTGTCAACACCGTCGGCACAGCACGGTCCGGTACTGGAAAGGTAGGCCACGCCGGTCGGCGCATCCATGGACGTTCACAAAGTCAAGGACAAGGAACGCAGGCAAAAATCAAAGAAACGCGAACACCATGGGGATGCTGATGACAAACGCAAACACAAGAAGCGTAAGGAGAAGGAGGCCGTCGTTCGTGTAGTCGATGATGACCTCGATGGTGAAGACATGTGGGTGGAGAAGAACATCGACACGGTCGAGGAGAAGGTGCGGAAGGTTCATGTCTTGTCTTTGAGATGGTTATGTCTCATCTATATTTCCTAGCCTCTCGCATCTGACATACCTACCGCGGAGAGCCTCAAGTTGACCTCGCGTGCTTTCTCCAAGTCCGACGACCCACCTCCCCCCAAAGCCGTGGCAGCCGAATCCTCTCTAAAACGAGACGACTGGATGCTTGAACCTCCAGTTGGCTCTGCGGCCTCTCTAGTGATCTCTCGCCCTCGACCTGAAGTGGTCGGTGAATCTCTCACGGAGGGCTATGGTGAACCCTCCACAAGCGCCAGAACACTTGAAGGTGGAATTGACTTTTTTTCAAGTCTTGGAAGAGAGAAAGAGAAAAAGCCGAAGCCAGATTTACCTGATCCCGACAAGGTGAATTCTAACTTCTATTCGCTTACTCAATTCGAACGTCCTCTCCTCTAGCTACATATTAGCTCGAAGGAGTTAAACACTCAGCTCAAGGACGGCAAATCG
>QLPC01005942.1:0-11324 GCA_003314055.1 Lactifluus hygrophoroides | reverse complement strand
CCTCTTACGCACGGCCTTGATCAGTAAGTTATCAAGTTAATAAGTTAAAGTTATTTATGCACAGCACAGAGTCATGGCCGGTCGTCATGACGCCTTGATGGGCCTCGTGCTCGCATCCACGTGCCCTTTGTGTCTTGAAGAGTTTGGTCCCGTTTTTTCAAATCTCTCACTCTCTCTATTCATCGTGGCGTCCTGCTAATACATACACACACACACAGCCACGAGAGACTGATATCTACCCGAATAACCGATGAAAAACCCGGGATAATATCGATTCCGCTCCTCGCTTAGAAATTCATTTATTTTTTCTACGCGACGGCAAATGGCCCCAAGTTCTCAGAAGCAGCGTCCCGCTCTCCACCCGCATCGTGATATATTTTCAGTTCTCGTCATGCCTCCGACGTGCTTCTTGTACATCATACCGTACGTGGCACGCGGACCGTTATCTCTCTTCCGGCAACTGTCCTCCATTTACTGAAAGTAATCCCTGCCCCTCAGGCTCGGCTGTTCCTTTGCCCCAGAGCACGGCGACGGGGTGCGCGCAAAGAGCGTCCCGTGCCTAACAAATTAAAAAATAAAATAAAATAAAGGAAATCTGGGAACGTGTCACATCTCAAAATATTTCCACTCTCTGACGTTTTATCCTCGGATTGTATGCAAAAAGATGCGAATTATCGGGGCCTTCGTCAAGCGGCGGCGGGTGTAACGCATTATTACACTACGTGTCTGTGTTGCACCCACGGATTAGAGTGGAATTACGGCCAGCGGAGAACGGTTTTGGTGATGTGGGTCGGGGTAAAGATGCCTGTCGTGGGCCCCCCTGATTTCCGGGGAGAGAAGGCCTTTAAGAACGTCGGGTTGTGCATCTCAGAAAAGCTATCGCAGCATCTACATCTCGCCCAAACATGGTGCGCAACAAGATGCGCTCCACACACACTCTTCTATCCACATTCCTATTCCTTCACCTCGTGGCTCTACTTATCGCGGTGCCTGTACGCATATAGCCCTTCGTGGACCTTGTAGCCGTGAACTTACTCGCGAGATATTGTGACAGCTCGCAGTGCGCGCCGACCCCTCGCAAGTTTATCGTAGGAGCCTCTATCATAGTCAACTCCGACATCTCGACCTCCAACAACGTGCTCTTCCTGCCGGTTGGACTTCTCTTGGATGCTACACGTTGGTCATCTCAAGAAAAATCTAACGTCCCCCCTCTGACTTTGTGTATGCACACACACTCTTTAGGGACAATGTTGCAGCGCGCACACTCACGTCTACTGAGTTCACGGACGGGAATACCATGACCGTCGAGAATTGTGTCAACTTTTGCAACAGTCGAAAGTTTATTTACGCTGGTGTCGAGTTTGGCCAAGAGTGTTGTAAGTATTTCAGCGTTCGCTTTCTTCTTCCATCTCCGTTGTCCTGATTATACGTGTTGCAAAAGATTGTGGGGATAACATCTCCAACGGAGGGACGACCGCTCCGCTTTCGGATTGCAGCTTCCCGTGCCCGGGTGACGCGAGTGAGCGTTGCGGTGCTGGTAACCGTCTCAACCTGTATTGGAGTGGGGCTGCACCACCGGCCCCGCCTGCCATTGCGCCGAATTATGGACTCTGGGTATCCCTGGGATGTTACAAGTAATTGACCTTCCTTTTTGGATGGAAAGCGGATCAACTCACGGCTTCTGTGCCTGCCCTTAACAAATCATTGTATTAGTGACAATCCGGCCGCGAGGATTCTGAGCGTACCGACGGCCGTCCAAGGCGGGGGTTCCAATAACAGTGTTCAAAGTTGCGCCGATGCGTGCTTCGCCTCGGGTTATCCACTGGCAGGTGTGGAATTCGGTACTGAGTGCTGTACGTACCCACCTCCCATCCCTTCGCCTCTCTCCCCCCCCTCTCCCCCACTCATTCTTGTCCGTTGACCTCTTTCAAGATTGCGGTTCTTCCATCAGCAATGGGGGTGCGCCGAAGCCCGCAGGCGACTGCTCCATGGTTTGCGCTGGAAACAGTTCAGAATTTTGTGGTGGCCCGGACCGTATTAACCTATACAACTACACTGGCACGGACCTTCCCGCGACTGGCACCAATACCGGAGGAGGTGGAAACACCGGTGGCGGTGGGGCGACGACCGTTTTCCCCGTCCTAGCCAACCTCCCCACTGGATGGTCTTACAACGCTTGCTGGGTGTATGTTTTTCATCTTGTGGAAAGTGGGGCTTGTTGCTAAAACAAAACGGGAACAGGGATAATGCACACGGACGCATTTTCCAAACTGAACTACCGGATAACCAAGCGCTGACCGTGGAGAGCTGCATTGCTTCGTGCTCGTCTCGAGGGTTTACGCTTGCCGGTTTAGAGTTCGGCGTTCAATGCTGTACGTTTCTCGTTTTCGTTTTTCGTTTGATCGTCGACGTCGATCGCTTGATCGATCCGAATCGAATCGAATCGATCGTCCGTTTGGCACGAAAAGAGTAACACGATTAATTTTGTTCTCACAGTTTGCGGTAACAACTTGGTGCAAGGTGCCGTCACTGCCCCGAACAGTGATTGCAATATGGCCTGCGGTGGAAATAAGGCGTAAGTGTCACCCCCTTTTTCTGTGTGTTGCGAGAGAAGCTGAATTATGACGAATTCCAGCGAAGCATGTGGTGGACCAAGTCGACTTTCCGTTTACACTTCGACAGGTTCCGTGACCGCTTTGCCAGTGCCCACCGTACAAACGACCAACCTTCCTGGAAATTGGAAATATTCCAGATGCTTGGCGTATGTATCACTTACCATGTCTTTTCTCACCCGAGAGGCCCGACTCACTCGTCATTCACAGTGAACCTGGCGCTGTTCGCGTCTTCCCGTATCAACTTATCCTAACCAATAACAACACGGCCCAAAATTGTCTTTCGCAGTGTTCAGCTTTCGGTTATGCCGCGGCTGGAATGGAGTTTGGCGATGAATGTTGTATGTGGTTTCGTACTGTGGAGCGATTACGACTCGGACTTACGGAAACGTGCTCTTCCAGGGTGCGGAGATGTTGCGGACATCACGACAAACGGAGGGACGACTGCCGCGGAGGCCGATTGCTCCATGGCATGCTCCGGCGATCCCATCCATCTCTGCGGAGGTGCTCAGAGGCTTCAATTGTACCTGTGGAGCGGCAACCTAGTCACTTGGAACACCCCCGCCAACACTGGCCATTATGAGGTACGCACGTGCTTTGTGCCCCTTCCATCCCTTGTACTCACCGAAGCGCGATACAATTTCAGTACCTCATTCCCGGACTCATACCTCCATTAATCGCTACCCTCGGGATCAACGGCAAAGTCTCCTTCCTCGAGAAAGGCGGCACGTCCGAGTTTGCAAACTCCACTGGCGCATACGAACTGGATTTGAGTCTTGCCAATGACTTTTCCCATGCTTGGCGCGAGATGCACGTCAAGACAGACGTATTTTGCTCTGGCGCGGTCGTGCTGCCTGACAAGGCTGGCCGTATCCTCAATGTTGGTGGCTGGTCGCTCACCTCAACGTTCGGTGTCCGTCTATACGCACCTGATGGGTCGCCTGGCGTCAATGGCACTAGGGATTGGGAGGAAAATGCGGACAATCTTCACCTCCAGGTACGTTCGAAACAATTCATCTCTATACCGCCCGTGTTGGTCCTCAATAGGGTTTACGTAGACTGGGCGTTGGTATCCCTCCGCACTCGTTATGGCCAATGGCAGCGTCCTCGTTGTCGGAGGTGAAACGGGCTCGAATGCTCCCGCCAATCCTACACTTGAGATTCTCCCTCGCATTCCTGGTGGCAGCACGCTGCTCTTCCTCGACTGGCTCAGCAGAACGGACCCAAACAATCTTTATCCATTCCTACATGTTCTTCCAAGCGGTCTTATCTTTGCTGGTGAGTTTCAAATCGACAGGCTTGTCAATGTCGTTTTTGCTGACTCGGGAGGATAGGATACTACAACGAGGCACGCCTTCTTGACCCGGTGACCTTTGACACTCGCAAAGTCCTACCTAACATGCCCGGATCAGTCACGAGCTTCCTTGCTGGTCGCACGTACCCAATGGAGGGCGCCTCCGTACTCCTGCCTCAAAGTGCTCCCTACACGGACCCACTCACTTTATTGGTTTGCGGTGGGTCTAACTTTGGCATCGCCTTGGACAATTGCGTGTCCATCCAGCCAGAATCTGCCAATCCAACCTGGGTGATCGAACGAATGGTCTGCACGCCTCCTCTTACACCGGATTGTATAATGAAGACTGACGTTATCCTTGTGGCATATAGCCCTCGAAACGCGTGATGCCGTGCATGGTTGCGCTCCCGGACGGCACCTTCCTGATTGTGAATGGTGCGCATCAGGGTGTGGCCGGTTTCGGCCTTGCGACCGACCCAAACCTATCGGCGCTCCTCTACGATCCTTCGAAACCTGTCAACTCGCGTATCTCGATCCTCGGTAGCACGACGATCGCGCGAATGTACCACTCTGAGGCGACGCTTCTCCCCGACGGTCGCGTTCTCATCTCTGGTTCGGACCCGCAAACGCCCGGATTACCGGAGGAGCTACGCATCGAGGTATACGTCCCACCGTATCTGACTCAGGGCTTCAAGCAGCCCGTCGTGACCATAGCGAACAAGGACTGGGCCTATGGCGGGCAGTACCAGATCAACGTGCAGCTGTTCCAGGGACAGACGTCGGGCATGCGAGTATCGCTCGTGGCGGCGACGTCGAGCACTCATGGGAACACTATGGGAGGTCGCACCATCTTCCCAGCGTTTATGTGCAACGGAAATGTATGCACGGTTACGGCGCCGCCGAATGCCAGGGTATCACCTCCCGGATGGCACCAGCTGTTCATTCTGGACGGCCCGACGCCATCGCATGGCGTGTTTATTCGGATCGGGGGCGATCCCGGACTGCTGGGTAACTGGCCCAATCTGCCTGGTTTCACCCTTCCTGGCGTCTGAGGCCGAACAACCGACCTCCTCTCAACACAACATCTCAATGCCTACTAGGATACCCTATCTCATTTCTTTATTATTTCTTTTTCATGGCAAATACATGTGCCGCGGTGTACGCGTCAGACCATATACGGACTACTAATCGAACACTTACACTTTTCTTGTCATATTTTAAATATCTTTTTCCCCTTTCATTTACTCAGCGGTCGGATGGTTCTCCTATAGTGTACTGTCATTACTCGGTCTGTTGGATTGATGCGAAGAATAAAGCTGTAGAGAAATAGTACTCTCATACTCCGATACCGTAAACTTGACAAACGATTCAGAGAGGCCCGTTTGTCGAGTTCACGGCATCGTTAATGCGCGCGCGTCCCTTGCCACAGATCGCTCAGTTCTCCTGGGAATCACTCAAGAGGACCCCCCCTCCTCCTCGAGAAGCACGAAACGACGTGCCTATTATTATGTCACTATCTGGTTAACAACCTCCGCAGAGGGTTGCCTACGATGTAAGGTATGAAACGCTAGTGTACCCCACAAGCTCACGTGTCCATTATTTGCTTGTATTTTTCGATGTTTTCTTCGGCCGTTCCCTCCCATGATGTCCCCTCCACTTGGCACGCTTTCCAAGTCGGAAGCTCACGGCTCTGTGTCAAGATTTCCTTGACCTGATCTTGGTCCCATGATACCGTATACGGTTTGCCCCCTTCACCACCACTCTCGGGCTGAGCCATCATCGTTTGGGCTGCTGCCACTGGCCGCCTAAATAAGGACGATAAAGGATCTGGCGCCTCTCCTTCTGGAAGGAGATTACCATTGTCGTCCAGGTAAGGAGAAAATAAATCCTGCCACTTTACAGGAACCTGAAGAAGGACCAGGGATTCCTTGAAAGGCCAGTGAGCGCGGACTCGGATCTCATGAACAAAAAAGGCAGCAGGGAATGGTGAATGATGATCTTGCGCCCTGAGGAGTACGGCCTTGCCATGAAATTCATGAATGAAAGGGGTCCCAGAGAAATTTATGAAAACAAATTTGTTGATCTAGGAAAGAATTGGTGTGTGGGCGTGCGTGTAATTGCCATGTCATGAAGATGAGGAAGATGAGGATGATGAGCATCATTTTACTTACATTAGGGACCCAGCGAATGAAGAAAGTGTATGTGACGAAATAGGGATGATGCATGCCACACAGAAATATGGCATTTCTCGGCTCTTCTTCGACTGGTCTAGCTGACGAAGGAATATACCCTTGCTTTTTGAGATAGGTCCACTAGGCACATCGATATTTTTCAGCTAGCTCACGAAAGGTGCAGATACATTAGAGATCAGCCTACGAACCATATCTTCTTCCTCCTTTGGAATGATGTATGTCCTTTCCAAGTTGAATGAACTACCACAGACAATGCATGTGGGCCCACGTCGAAAGACATCTCGGTTGCACAGCACAATACCAAAGCTCTCCTGGGAGGTATCCGAGATGCTGCGTGGATATTTGAACTCAGAAGGAAGACAAGGTATAGGTAATGGGAACTGTGTAAGACTTATTGTCTTTCTAACGTCGAACATGGCTGGTGATGCCAAGTTATCTTGATAGGGGTCACTCTGTCATGCGTAAGACGCATTGCCACATCACGTGAATCAGAAAGTAACACCCCGTGCGTCGCCACGGACGCGAATATGTGTGAATAGGGTACAGTACAGCCAATGGAGTTGGTACACTGTTACAGCTATTATACCAAGGTGGAACATGAGTTACTCTGGTGACAGGGTTGGCATGTGTCTCATAGCAGGAAGTGAGAAGCTTGGAAACGAAAGATTCGTGAACGGGAGCAAAGTGATGTAACTTACTTACAAACAACGATAAATGTGTGTATGCTGGCCCCTTGGAAGCAGCTGCAGAGTCTGCGTCTGCAAGCGTATGATCCAATATGCCATCCTCCACTCCGTCTGCAGGGGCCTACGACGGGACAATGAAGCACACGCCGACGAGGTGCGCAATTTCGGCCAGCAAGCGTACAGCTGAGTGTATGCACCTTCGTTGAGAGCATTAGGGCCTGCGTGTGGTCGGACATCGCGTAGCCAGTCAGAATAATGCCACTGCCTGGGTGTTAGCGACGATGAACTGGGTAGAGGGCTGGCGGGAAAGTTACACGACCGAGAGTACGACCGTGCGCTAGTGGCAAAATCGGGATGTGAGACATCGGGGATAGAAACGTAGAAACGTGAAGAGAGGGGGGGGCTCACCTGATTATTCCGGGAAAGATAGACTCCAAGAATGCCGCCACACCACCCTAGTCACAGAAATGAGCCGGGGCAACATCACAAGCAGTTGTCTCAGAAACGCACGTATGCTGCACGTCCTTGACAGACCATGCACTGCCACGATGTTCTGCGAACGTATTGACTAACAGCCGGAATTACAATGAACGGATATTTCTAAGCACTGATTACTGATTGCTAGACGCACGCGGGGGGGCCGCTGCCGCCGGCAGCGGTAGCACTGCGCGTGGTGACAGCAGCAGGTTGCAGAGGTGGAGACCACTGGTGGTGGTGGCGCTGCGTGTAGTTGCAGCAGAAAGCAACCCGTAGTGGGTGTAGGGCCCGCTGCATGCAGCGGCGGCAGAAGGCGGTGGGAGTGCTGAATGTGGCCCATGCTTGAGGGACAGTGAGACCGCCGGAGGCGACAGCAAGGAGCGCTGCACATAAAGGCCGCCGCTACCACGTTGGCGGCGGTGAGGGAATGGGACTTGCCTGTAGTGCAGCTAAGTCCTGCAGTGGCGTGGGGGGCAGCAAAACGACCGTGCACATGGCAGCCAAACAATGGAAAGGGAAGTGCTAGTGATAATCAGAAGAGGGAGTGGGAAGAGGCAGGGAGAGGACGAAGGAGAGGCGGCAAAGGGAGAGGGCAAAAAATTGCCGAGTGTTCAACGCGTTCAACGTTCAACTTGTGTCGCGTTTTTGGGAATTTGCTATGTAATGTGAATATGTAAATCTCGGATCTCGCTTAAAAAATTTAGCAACCCCTTAGTGAATTTATGCCGCTTCTTACTGTAATGTGACATTCTACTTGCAGATAAGATCAATTAAGCACATTACTGTTAATTCTATGGCTTTTCCCGTTTTCCTGGATGCGCTTGTACCTACAGCACGTATGTATCGCACGTAGTACGTATGTGGAATGCTATTATGAAACAGAATAATCGGAACCCAGGACACATTTCCTCCGACTTTGGGCATTGCCACGATACGCAGTCGGAGATCGGTATAATCCAACCTGCCGTCAGTGGTGACTGCTGCTCATTGACATTAAGACCGACGGGAATGCTTAAACGCACACCGGGTCTCCGGTAAGCCAAGCACATTATCGGACGCCGATGCCCCGCCGCACGCCAGCTAGATTTTATCGGCGATCACAATCACAGGTGCTGCAGCCGCATCCCAGCTCACGTTACTGCGAGGGATTCAGTTGTCAATTATCATTTGTTCATCCCGCCCGAATTCACCCTGCCGACTGCTTTTATAACCATATAACCTTACAGTCCATGTCGCCATCGTCCCAGTGTCCCTCCCTCCTTTCGAATACTCTGGCTGCTCTTGGATGCATACCTGCTACGCAAGTTGACAACTGCCCCTCTACGATCAACTGCAATTCAGACCACCACATCTGCCCATCAGGATGAATAGCAATAGCAACAGTAGCATAGCATGTGATTCCCTCGTCGTGTCGTATTTAACTTTGTTTTATAAATTCCATGAAGACAGCGTATTTAAGGCCGCGCCGCTTGGTGGTTGATGCAGTAGCAATCGCTCATCTGCTATCCCACATCAGCGTTCTCTACAATGACCGACTTCACGTACCCGCAGTTGCTATTGCAGTTGCCACTGCCAAAGACTGTCCCCCAAGGTTTTCACCAAGTTGGCGCATCAGAAATATCCCAGGGGTCAAATACAACTGCTTTTAACACGGGCATCCGTTACCGTGACGAGTTTCGGAACAGGCGTGTCTGTGTTGTTTGTGGGCAGACAGGGGACAGCGTCCTCCACAGTGCCCACATCATTCCCCGAGTGGAAGAGGACACGGTAAGTAATTTATCTTTTAAATTTATTACCAACTTTACTCACTTTGGTGAAATTTCAGTGGGACCAACTTCGTGTGGATGGTTACATACCTCCTCAGGCGAAGTCCGTCGTACACGAGCCGAGAAACGGCTTGACACTATGTCCCACACACCACACGTTATTTGACCTCCACCATTTTTTTATACGTTGGTTTCCTGATGTAAGTATACAGTACAGTACATTAGAAACCATTGCGTTTTCCACTGACCCACATTTAGATCCGAAAATTTGTCTTAATAAATTTCAGTAGGGACGACAAACTTTGGGAATACCATGGAAAGGCGGTGTTTCTCCGGGAACACAAGTATTTACCCTTCCCGGCAATATTCTTGGATCATGAAGCTCGAGTTCGTGGGCGTTGGCCATTTGTAGACAGCCCACCTGTCCATGGCCCCGTGCCGTGGCAGAGGTTTTGTAATGGTTACCTCGATGATAATGGTAATCTCCTTCCGACATCGTAGGTTACCGTCATATATTTATTTAGATATATCTTAGCAGCAATATATACACCTCATATATTTTATGGGCAGTCGCACGCACTGTCGCCGAGTTCATGACTGAGCGCACCCTCGAGCTGTCGCAGAAGCGGTGGCAGCGGAGACATCGTAGAACAGCTGCACGACGATCTAGTACTGCCTGCCCGCAGTAGGTCCAGTCCTTGTTCGACGGGCGGCTTGAAGCCCTGAATTGGGTATGGTACCTCGATACGTAGTGCCTCCGGTAATCCGTGCGTTAGCGGGTTCAGAGCCAGAGATGAGTATGCGCTTGTCGGGGAGAAGAGTCGCCTCGGGGTGGTACGTTCGCGTGATCGTCGTGTTGTCGAGGATCAAGATACGCGAGTTGATGCGTTGATGGATCGTACAGATAGGTTCCGAAACCGCAGGAAGAGCAGCGTGGTGCCACCAGGAATGCGAGGAGAATCTCAAGAGTAGGATTGGTGGGGGCATTCGAGCCCATTTCACCACCGAAAACGAGGATAGTCAGGCTGTCATCGTGTCATCGGCCACGGCGAGTGCGATGGGGTACCAATGTTGCAATAAGGTAAGATTAGATAAGGGAAAGACAATGGGAGCGGACCATGTAAATACTGAGCAAATAGACAACGACCCAGACTTGAGCTCGATTTCCCGGACTCGTACCTCCATTACTCGCTATCCTCGGGATCAACGGCAAAGTCCCCTTCCTCGAGAAAGGTGGCACGTCCGAGTTTACAAACTCCACTGGCGCATACGAACTCGATTTGAGTCTTGCCAATGACTTTTCCCATGACTGGCACGAGATGGACGTCAAGACAGACGTATTTTGCTCCGGCTCAGTCGTGCTTCCTGAAAAAGCTGGCCGTATCCTCAACGTTGGTGGCTGGTCGCTCGCCTCAACGTTCGGTGTCCGTCTATACGCACCTGATGGGTCGCCTGGCGTCAATGGCACTAGGGATTGGGACTTGGGAGGAAAATGCGGACACTCTTCACCTCCAGGTACGTTCGAAACAATTCATCTCTATACCGCCCGTGTTGGTCCTCAATAGGGTTTATCACGTAGACTGGACGTTGGTATCCCGCCGCATTCATTGTGGCCAATGGCAGCGTCCTCGTTGTCGGAGGTGAAACGGGCTCGAATGCCCCCGCCAATCCTACACTTGAAATTCTTTATCTATTCCTACATGTTCTTTCAAGCGGTCTCATCTTTGCTGGTGAGTTTCAAATCGACGGGCTTGTCAAGGTTACTTTCGCTGACTCACGAGGATAGGATACTACAACGAGGCGCGCCTTCTTGATCCGGTGACCTTTGACACTCGCAAAGTCCTACCTAACATGCCCGGATCAGTCACGAGCTTCCTTGCTGGTCGCACGTACCCAATGGAGGGCGCCTCCGTGCTCCTGCCTCAAAGTGCTCCCTACACGGATCCACTCACTATATTGGTTTGCGGTGGCTCTAACTTTGGCATCGCCTTGGACAATTGCGTGTCCATCCAGCCAGAATCTGCCAATCCAACCTGGGTGATCGAACGAATGGTCTGCACGCCTCCTCTTACACCGGATTGTATAATGAAGACTGACGTTATCCTCGTGGCATATAGCCCTCGAAACGCGTGATGCCGTGCATGGTTGCGCTCCCGGCACCTTCCTGATTGTGAATGGTGCGCATCAGGGTGTGGCCGGTTTCGGCGTTGCGACTGACCCGAACCTAACGGCGCTCCTCTACGATCCTTCGAAACCTATCAACTCGCGCATCTCGATCTTCGGCAACACGACGATCA
>QLPC01005928.1:50472-84177 GCA_003314055.1 Lactifluus hygrophoroides | reverse complement strand
GGGCTAGTCTGCCGGTTCAGTATTTTATTTTTTCAAAGCGACAATGAACGATCACGTGAGTCCCCTCGCGGCTTGGCTAGGATGCACAGTGATACTGTATACACGTCGACACCCGTATGGATCAAAGTAGGGTACCTAGGGCCCGTACGACTGACTGTGTTACTCTGCCTCCACCTCCTCAACACTTGCTGAACTGCTCTACACCTGATATAGGCCTGATATGTCCGAGTCATCCAAAGGTCTCAAGTGCAAGAAGAGTATTGGGGAGACTCTTAGCGATTGGAGTAACATACAGAGGGCGACCAAGTGTTTCGAATTGATAAGGCGGGACCTGGAAAAGTTTTGAGAAAAAACTAGTAAAAGACAAAGTACCTAGGCCCGACGGATCACTCGACCAATGTTTCGAAGCTATTGACAAAGTTCTTGTTGATCGCCAAACGAAGCACGTATGTGTCGGTTCTTCCGAAGTGCTAACTCATCACCATTCCTGATGTCCTTGACAACTACACTAGAAAGTGCTCTGCTCTAACGTCACTAATGGCGATCTAACTTATCTTGGCATACATCATGACGTCCCGCATTTCGATGACCAGGCGATCTCTGATCTCCTCACAGGGACGGAAGACAGCAGGTTCAGGACAGTATGTGGTAGTCTGTCAGAGGAGCTGGAAGACATCTGTGCACACGTAAATATGACTGTAAGCCAAGATAATTTATCACCTCAACTCCACTCTGTCGCTGGCTCATGACCGCAGTCTAATCCCCTGCCAGGTGCCCGGATGATGCTTGAGGCCTTCCTCAAGGCCCCCTGGAAGGTTTCTGATCACTCACGGATCATGAGAAATTAAAAAGCAATGGTTCTTTCTGTCCTACCTAAAGTTAAGTTAGATTATTACTTAGATAGCATACGTAATTGTAAATCCCACAAATGGACTTGAGAACTGTGGACTATTATGTCATATGCTATCCATCGAACATCGGTTGAAACGAGCGTGAAGTCGTTCTATCTCCGGATGTATGTCTCTAAGCTGATCATGTCATTGGAAAGCAGACATGCTTCACAGGCTATTGAACACGCACCCTTTAACTGGCTTATAGACCTACTTATGGGGGCGCAGCCTGAGGAACAAATGTTCCTCTTTGAGGCTAAGTGTAAAGATTTCTTGGACCATATTCCAGAGGCAGGGGGCCAGGCTTTGGCATTGTGCGAGCTCCTGCAGTACGTTTGATTCTTATCTGATCCTTATGTGTTGCATTTACATTCATTTCGGTCACGGTGGTGCTTAGGCTTGAGGAGATGCGGTTCGTCGTAACAAATGGTACATCGTGATCCTTCTGTATTCTCCACAGGGATGAAGACCGGTCAATTTTCTATCAATCCTGCGTGAGGGATCTGTCAAAGGTGATCCTAGCGAGTTCGGTACCTGAAATCTTGTTTTTACTGAGCGAGTGGATGAGTGCTCAGATTTACAGAGTATCGCCCTGGTTCACCCAGATCCTTCCTATAGCTGTATCCCTCTATCGATGCACTGGAAAAGCGCTTCTATACGTTATGTACTAAGATGATGTATCGGGTGTTGGCACATTATAGGTGCCCGTAGAGTTAGAGTGCTTTCTTTTTAGTGTCCCTTGAAATCTTCCAAAAGCATTTCCTCGACTTGACCCAGTGGCTTTATCGCGCCAGTGTATTGTGCTTATTGTGTACAAAAAATGCCACTTTTGAGCATGAAATCGTGGAATGAGCTACTATATTAGTGTAATGCGGAAGAGCCGGAAGAAGTTACTCAAGGAGCATAGAATCGCCGGTAGTGTTCTGTGATTTCAATACAGTTCTCCAAAGTGAGGGAAGAGAACTCCGCCAGTCGCTTTGGCGGTTTTGCCCGGTGGGATGCTAGTAATTCCAAAGGACGCCAAGTGTTCTTCTACCTGTCGATGCAGTACCTCCCTAAGCTTGGGCGTCGGCCCACGGGTCAGACGCATGCGCAGCGGCAATCAATCGTCAAACAGCGGTTGATTGGTCATTGTATAGACGTATCGTGACAATACATACAGAGTTAAATACATAATAGGACTTTCGTTAATATCTTTGTACTTCGTCCAGTCATCAGCTATGAGTTCTGGGTACGGTGTCATCAATAATACTTAGATGATTGGAAGTAAAAGCCCCGCCTACAACGGATACGATGGAGCATCCTTGTTCGCCCAAAGAAACTGAAGGCCGCCAAACGTCCGGAAAGAAAGCCGTCCTAACCTTTACCACCCAAACGCCCTGTCGATGGAATTCGTTGAGACGACAAGAGATAAGAAAAGAGGTAGGATAAAACAGCGTACTCTTCGATGCTCTCAACACCGCCGACATCCTTCCAGTCCGCCCAGCTCACGCGCCCTACGGCCCGAACGGCATCGTCCATGAGCGTCACTGGTCCGCACGACCCAATAACGACGCCACTCGGTACATCCGAACTACGACTCCGATTCCTCGAGTACGCAGCGCGCACATCGGCAATCACACTTTGCAGGGTGCCATGAATGTCGGGGCGTCCCGCACGGAGGTGGATGCCTGGCGGCAACGCGACACGTGGTACGCGATGTGGGCGAGAAGAAGCTCGAGTATAGTGGACCATGAATCGAAGAGAGAGGGCCGCGTACGGGTTTGCGCGCGGTTGCATGAGCGGTGTGAGTTCGGGAAGAAGTGAGTAGAGAGAATCTGGTGCGTGGTAGAACCCTTTAGCTCGCACAGACGCATCAATGGAATCATCGCCTCTCTTACCCGGGTCCGTGACCGCCCATATGACTTCAATTACACGTATGTGACTCCTTCCCTTAGCGTGCTTTTGCAGCATGTCGTCGAGTACGCCCATCACATATGAAATGCCACTGCCTCCAGCGACGAGGACAGCTCCTGAATATGCGGTGTAAAGTGTATACCCAGGACCACCTCAAAAACATACATCAGGGTTGTCGTAAAATGGGAGTATCTAGTACTTACTGTATGGGCCTTCAATGATAACACGGACTTCTCGTGCAGGTCCCCGTCCGTGCTCGGTATCCATATACCCGTCCTCGGGACGTGCATCAGCGGCCCCACCAGCCATGCGCAGTAGATTGCGCGTCCACGGCCCCATTGCCTTTATTGGGAGCATCATCCCGCCAGTGTCAGATCCGGCCGCGATGGTGAACGGTCGCGCCCGACTAACGAGCCAGGTTGCCCACCAGCCAAACCACGCGCTACTGACAACACGAATGCGAACATGCTGGCCTGCGCGCCAACCAGCACCAAGAGAAGGCACGTAAACCAACGTTGTGCCACCGTTCAGAGCGGGTTCAGCAGTAAGCCATGCAACGGTATACCGTGTCCGGGCAATGCGAGCGAGGTGGTCGAATACATAGAGGCCCACTGCAGCCAGTATATAGGGCAAAGAGGGACGTGCGTGTAAATACGTCTGAGACAATCAGTATTTGAAGAAAGAAGTATTGAGAAATGGGGCCTACGGCAAACAATACGACAGTAACGCTGATGACATGGACCATGAAAAACAAGGTGTACATCCTGTTCCGCACGAAGGAAAGTGTAGAGGCAAATAACAGGTCAATGACACAAACTGCAACGAGACCCCAGAAGTATTTGGAAACGCGCAGCTGGTCGCGCAAGATTCCACTCAGGGACCATTTATAGACTGTCAGGCAGAATCAGTCAAGTTGCACGAACAGTGAAGAACTACATACTGTAACCAACGGAATGGACATTTGCAGTAATGACGACGACGCGTCCGACAAAGCGGTGGATGTAATTCAACTATGAATCGACTTTTGAGAAAACGAAGAGGGCCAAGGGAGATGCGAATTGAGATTACCTTCTCGTAGCCAACTCCGCTCAGCCAGCTCAGCCAGTTCGTTTTCCCAGCCAGAGCCACGGCGACGGGAATCTGCGAGATTGTGATATAGCCCGTGCGAACGAGATCGGTGAACGGATCGGATCGTAACAAGCAGGCGTAGAGCATGATGATAGCGTAAGCGAGGAGAACGACCAGTTTTCCAAAGGAAAAACCAGGGGAGACGCGAAAGTTGAGCGCATAGGCGAGCGTGGGATGCACGATGGTCGTCCAGCGGGGAACGCGAGTAGGCGCTGCGTGCGACTTTTGGGAGCCACGGGCGCGAGGGATCACGAGGGTTTGATAGGTCCCTGGTGTCTTGTCATCTTCTGGCACGCCGAGGAGCGTACGCGCGCTGAGATTCGTACGAGTACTCGTGGAGCGCTTGGGGTCAATCCTGTTGATCGTACCAGAACGGCCAAGTACGCGTGCACTATTGTTCCGCTGTGGTGGTGACGCGCGGGATGCGCCTGAGCGCAGGAAGAGCCCATTGAGGAACTCGGAAGGTTGAAACAAGCGTACGAGGGCACGAGGAAGAGTCAAAGCAACGTAGACAGCGAAAAGGCAGAGCAACAGAACATCGATATGAAATACAAAGAGAGGGACGTTTATCTTATGAGAAGTCGTGGTGGCAAAAGACGGTTGGCCAGACATGGTGGAAAGAGAAGGAGTGTGTATTTTGTCTCCAACGGACACGAAGAAAGATCTAAATGGAGTTTCTCGGTCAACCACGATGAACGTATCACCCAAACGCGACGGTGAAATATGCCCGAAAAAAAAATGGAAACTTACGAGAGGAATAGAAGAGTGACGCGATGTGATTAGTATTGTAGTCGCTCTCTACTCTCTAGCCCTTATGCAGCGCGTGTCTTGCTGATGCTGCGCCTCTCAGTTCGGGAGCGAGAAATGGGAATCCTCCCAGTAGCGAGATCACAGACGAGGCAAATTGGGGAAAAAGCAATGAGGCCCGCCATTCACCCCTGCTAGAGTATATGCAGGTCTCGGTAGAAGCGCCTCGTGGCAACGGTGTGTCTAACTGTAATTGTCAATTGACCAACCTTATCTTAGTCCATCGTAACATTGCTCCGGTTTTCCCGGTTCGCCTCGAATCGTAAATGTGAAAGGACCTTCCGGTTGCAGCCTCAGGAGGGCGTTTATTAGGGGAAAATGCGTGACATGAGGGTAAAGATGAGCCGGGAGCTGAAGACTGTCTCAACAATACAAACGATTTGACCCCTCGCGAGGTAACTCTCACACCCGGAAACCAGAACTGGACGCCCCGTTTAATATAAGTAGAGTGAATAGTATCAACTAGTGAACAAACGAGACGTGCAAGTAATGCAATGGACAGCCCTCTAGCTCTGAATAGTACTACGTACAAACAGATGGGCAACCAAACGTCTCACGTGAAGTGCCAAAGGCCCCATTCAAGAAGTCTGCTTCCCCCCCTCAATTGCACCAATGTGCTGAGTGGTCTTAGATATCAGGTCCTTGTAATTGTAGTAGGCCTTACTAGCCACAGCTAGATTGTCGCGCGAGGCACATGACCTATATAATTAACTGAACCGCAAAGTGGCGATGAGCTCATGGCTAACACCACCGTTCGTGGCGCGCAAGCTATCCACGGCCAGAACCCTCAGGTACTTTCGTTGTCTCTCTACAGTATTGCAACCCTTAAACCGACATCTAGTTCCTCATCGAGACCGTGATCCGCAACCGGATATATGAATCAGCCTATTGGAAAGAACACTGCTTTGCATTAACAGGTGCGTCGTTCATGTACCCCATCGCGACCCGAGCTTATTAGCTTTGAACAGCGGAGACCCTAATCGACCTTGCAATCAAAGTACGGGCTATAGGCGGCGTTTATGGCAACCAAAAGCCCACCGAATTTATGTGCCTTCTCCTCAAGCTGCTGCAAATCCAGCCTGAGAAGGAGATCCTTATTGAATACCTCCAGGCAGATGAGTTCAAGTGAGCACGTTTTCGCTTATCAACGATTTCACCGTCTGACTTTTCAATCTAGGTATTTACGGGCCTTAGCGGCCATATACATTCGTATGACCTTTCGAGCGGCGGATGTTTACGAAGTACTTGAACCTCTCTTAAAAGATTTCAGAAAGCTGCGTTATCGGGAACAGAGTAAGCAGCCGTGCCGTCCCTTCAACACACAATTAATCATTTTTTTAGCTGGCTACTCTCTGACGTACATTGATGAATTTGTTGACCAACTGTTGAACGAAGAACGTGTGTGCGACATCATCTTACCGCGTATACCCAAGCGCGCAGTCCTCGAAGAAAATGGTGAACTCGCACCGCGCAAAAGTCTTCTCCTCGACGCCATGGAAGGAAAAGACAAAGAGGATACAAGACGAAGTCGGAGCCGCAGCAGCAGTCGAAGTTCACGCAGTGGCCGAGCTAGCGCGGCAGATCGAAGCAGGAGCTGCAGCCAGAGTATCCGGGCGCCCTCAACAGATGGTGAGGATAACCCCCGCAGGACCTCGCGGAGCCCCGCTGCAAGTCGATCACCATCTCCCCTAGGGTCGGACGGTCGTTTCCGTTCTCGAAGTCGCAGTATCTCTCCGGATCGACTGTAGATTAAAATATGTGTTGTGCTGTCCTGCCGATAATCATATTTTGTGTCAAGTGCTAGGGTTAGGAGTTCACTCACCTTGCCACGTCCATGAACGAATCCGTGTCCTGTCGCTTTGATGGCTCTTCGTCCTATCATAACAATATGTGGAACGACTGGCGTTGGTAAATCAAAGCTTGCGGTAGAACTTGCCCATAGTCTGTCCGACAAACTCGACAATCATGATCACGGTTGGAACGGAGGGGTTGTGGTCAATGCCGATGCCATGCAAGCGTACAAGGGCTTCAACACCATAACCAACAAGATGCCCCCCGAAGAGAGAGCTGGGGTCGACCACGTCCTCATGGATTTCAAAGAACCCACCGAGCAGTACGTGGTCGGTCAGTGGATCCACGATGCCACGAGAGCTGTGAGCCAATCTCGTATTCTAGCCAGCTCACTGATCTCGTCTAATCGTCTGCGGACCAGATCAGCGATGCCCATAGCCTGAGAAAGGTTCCGATAGTCGTCGGCGGGACCGCTTACTGGATCCAGCACCTCATCTTCCCCGGTCGACTTGTTGTCGAACCGGACCAAGTCTCTAGGCCCGACTCATCGCCCCCGCCCACTAGCGCACCTCTCTCCGACGAACTATCGTCCAGCCTATCGCAGATCACACCTGATCTGCGCGGGTTGTTCCACGCACTTCCGAAAGTCCCACCGTCGGCAGCCGAAGACCCCGGTTCAGCTCTTGCCTTGCACAACCTTCTGCACGCTCTGGACCCTGTTGTTGCTTCTCGATGGCATTGGAGGGATACGAGAAAAGTCCTACGGAATTTAGAGATCATGAGGGAGAGCGGAAGGAGAGTCAGCGAGATCCTCCAAGAGCAGTCGACTGCCACGCCCACGCCCAGGTAAGTCTCTTAAGCGCTAACGCGGCGCGGCGATGCCCCCTTACACGAGGAACTAGATACGACACGCTGTGCTTCTGGCTGTACGCCGAGCCGAAAGAGCTCAAGCGTCGGTTGGATACTCGGGTCGATGAGATGCTCCAGGTGAATACCTGAATATCTCAGCTTTACCCAATGGCTTACAGAAACAGAACAACCTCTTGGGTGAAGTTCGTGAACTGACACTGCTGGCTTCATCACCCAAGGGGAACGACTCGGACACCTCAGCTCCATTAGTAAAATTTACTCAAGGAGTATTCCAGTCGATAGGTTATTTCCATAGATCAACCCTATGTTAATCATGGCTAACGATCTGGGGATAGGCTTTCGCGAATTTCATCAATACCTCGCTGATCCATCGCCGTCCGAGAAGAAGCACCGTGCTTCCGTTGAAAAACTGAAGAATTCCAACCACCAGTATGCCAAACGGCAAATCTCGTGGATTCTCAACAAACTACTTCCAGCCGTACAGGCAGCAAAGCCAACAGAGGGGGGAAGCAAGTGTGTCGAGTTGTATCTCTTGGACGCGACAGGTCTGGCCATCAGATCACCTGCGATGAATGGATCGACGACCTCATTCTAGAATTTTTGTACACACAGACCCTCTAAAATGGACATCGGATGTTAAAGATTTAGCGAATGGCTTGGTTGAAGGTCAGATGATGGCTCCGGTCTTCATTCAATCTACGCAGAGACCCAAGGGGTTGCTGATCGACGTTGCCTTAAACAGAGTTTCTCAGGCGTGCTCCACTTCCTGATCCTCTCACACTTTCACCTGTGGCCAAAAAAATGCTTTCTGTTCCCACAAAAGCTACGGAGTACGTACGCGCTCGAGAGTGCCCTTATCGTTCTGTTCCATATACGTCATGCTAATCGTAATCGCCTTTAGTCCGACGGCGGTTCTCGCCGCCCGCAGGAAAGTCATATGCCCCGTCTGCACCGTGGACGAAACCCTTCCCGTCATGATCGAAGAAGGACCCGAATGGGCAGCACACGTCAGAACAAAGGTTCATAAACGACTAACGGCAAACGTCAGGACCGAACACGTTGCTATAGCACACGGAACTGAAAGTGGTCAAGGGCCTGCGCTGCATGGCGAATCTTGAGGCCGCCCCACATGATCGTGCGTGGCTTATTCGGAATCCCCGATCGTCGATAATATATTTCTTTGTTTTATTTTCAAATTTTTTGTTACCCCACACGCTGATCTCGCGTAGATAAGGTAGCTAACGAACTTGTTACGGGTAACTGTACCATATGTCGACCTATGCGTGGGTCTATCCAATCTATTCTCGCCATTTGGTCCTCGCTTAGATGATGGGCTAGGCCATGCTCAGGCCACGAGCCACGAGCCACGAGCCACGATGTGTCACATGAATGTATCGCGACAAGAGCTCATCATCGAACGCCCACCGTTAATGTCTGCATCATGTTCGAAACGAGTCGAACAGCCCATTCATATGTGTGTGAATACAACATTCCCAACTAGAAGAAAAGGGCAGGGGGCGCTCCGTGAAGACGCGCAAGCTGTAGGACGCTATGTAGATGTCCCCTAGACTTAGCAGAGTCAGGCGAAACTATTTTGGAATTAATCCACTTCTTGGGCGCAAATGCACAAATATGTAAATGGCAATCCGTTAGTGTGGTATATGCAACTCACTCTATTGATATTGTGTACTACTGACACATTATGCCATATAAAACATCTGCAAGTCGTGCGAATAAAGTATGAAATACATGCATGACATATTCTCCGGTGTACAAACTAATGGGTGGCTTCGTGTATGATGGCAGGATACGGTGATCAAGTCAACACGTCTGGAATGAACGAAGAAGGGTGAAACACAGGCAGGAATGCTAGGAAATAGCCAGAACAGGGAAAGCATCGGAAAAAATATATTGACATGATCTGGGTTCTATGGGAAGATTTAGCGCCACCGCCACACACGAATCGGCGGTCAGCCCTTCCATCTTCACGAGAGGAGTGTACCAATAACGAGTGCACAGCCAACTAGGCTGAGAAGAGAGCCGAACTCACGTAGTGGCACGAGGTCTGTCATCAGGTCTGTCACAGACTCATACTTCGGCTGGACAGATGGCACACGGTTGCGCCTGCGCTTTGGCGAGTGGACATCTTCACTGTCCGACGTTGAGGATGACCACACATCGGAGTCGTTCTCTTGACTTGAGCCCGAACTCGAGCCCGATGATGGAAGGCGAGAAGGAAGGGCAAGCCGACGGGACCACGGGTTAGTAGAAGAGCGCCGGCTTGAGGGACGAGGGGACAATAAGAAACTGACAGCAGATGACTTGGGCTTCGCAGGGGAGTGAAGGTTAATGGTATCCGTTTCTAGCGAAAGAGGCACTCGGCACGTCGGACAGCGCCCATCCGACCCGGTTGCTGATAGCCACTGGGATGATATCTCAGCCACCGGTGATGATTCCTGGGTACGTAGACTTACATCTGACAAGTGTTGATAACAGAACAACTGCCCACAACATCGAGCTTTGTTAGGTTTCACAGCTGACTCGAAGCTGTGCCGAATAATAGGTTAGCATGCTGGGGGATGGGGGAAATGGTGCCCGAGCCGAATAGCCAGCCATACTCACCAGATCCCACATACGTCACGCATGCCTCCGCCTGTAATGATTCCCTTCTTTCCATTCCAACCCTGGACCCGTGTCAATGGGGTGTGTCCTTGTTCGAGCGGGGAGTCGGGTATGTGATTGGACGTCGCACGAGGGGGAGGGGTTTCAAGGCCATCGCCAAGAGTTTCTTCGATAATACTTTCGAGAGATGCACGGGAATTCAAATGTGTTCGAGAGCGCGTACGCGGAAGGCGCCGTGTGAGTGCCTGCGGTGAAGAGAGTGGGGATGCCTAGATGGAAGGGAGCGACCTCAACATCCAAGGGTATTGACAGAGCTGTAGTTTATACATACCTGTGGGAGGACTGGAAGTAGTGGGGAAAGTGAAGATTGTGGTATCTGAGCCATTTCTCGG
Source organism: Lactifluus hygrophoroides (assembly GCA_003314055.1). Taxonomy (NCBI): domain Eukaryota; kingdom Fungi; phylum Basidiomycota; class Agaricomycetes; order Russulales; family Russulaceae; genus Lactifluus; species Lactifluus hygrophoroides. The sequence continues at coordinate 73,781 of QLPC01005928.1, read as the reverse complement.
CGGGATGGATGGTGGTGGTTAAGGGACAGAATGACTGTGGGGAAGTGGTGCTGAGGAGCGGTGCTTGAGGCCAGCCCAAATATCTGAAGGAGATGGACGGGGTAACGGGCCGGGTCTCAAGCTGTGACACAATACTTCGGAAGGCAACAGAAAGGGCCAATCAAGATCGAATCTACGTGTGACTTGTGACCTGAAGGTTCCGATGTGAGAGGGCATTTGACGATCTTTCCCTGTTATGATGATGGACGAATGCGCGCTAGAGCAACACCGGATGCCAGTCGGATGCCTCCAACGGACGTTTGTGGATAGGACCGGTGTTGACTCTGGATCCGACCGGCACCGTCGAACAATTACCCGGGTTGAGCGCCAAAATGTTTGACCTTGAAGGAGTGGATGGCGTCCAAATTTGATTGAGGGGTTTTTTGTCGAGGCAATGAACAATCAGTCGTTTCAAACTTGTATCAGCTTGGGCGAGGACAATAAACCTGTGTGAGTGACAATGGCTTCAGACTCCGGCATGTGTCGTCCCCCTCCTGCAGGGCTGTTGGACTGCGCTAAACTCTAATGTTCAGCGCCTTCCGGTGACTGTCTTAACGGGCGTTAAGACTCAAATTGGCGAGTTTAGAAAGCAACTTTGCGCGCTCGTCGAGCAATGCTAGCGCATGATGACTGGGAGAAGTATGCCGAGTGATCGGGCGCTTTTCGGTAGGGTAGCGTGGCATGCACGATGTCTCGAGCTAGTAGGGGGAGCTCTTGGTTAATCGTTGGCTCCACTGGGACAAACACGATGAACACTGGTGTGTTCTATCTCACCTTTTCAGGGGTAGAGCGTGCATGAAGCCTCTTTGTCGCTCTGCGTGCCTCATATGTGCGTAATTCCAGGTCAGGGTCCACCTCCTGAATATATCCATCATAGCGCACAGCACTCGATGAGTGGCCACTCAAATAGGAGGTCGTAGAAACGCCTTCATCTTGAGAGCAATCGCAGTATGCATCAACTGCGTCATCGTTATCACGAATGAATGACTTGTGTTCGGTACACAAGAGCTCTTTTAGCTCTTCCTCACCTTCTTGGGCGAGGAACGATGGGTCTTCTATTTCGTGGATGCACTGAGGTCGGTGCTTGTGCTCCAGTTGGGATGGCGTGCGTTTGTTTCTCGGCTGCCACTGCTCTGTAACAACACTATTCACCGATTGCACCGTAGTCTCAGACTCTTGGTATTCCCCATCGAATGAAAAGCCACTTGAAACACTGTCTGTGGCGGTCGATCGCGTTGAAGGGGAGGTCACTCGTGGGCCCTCGTGAATAGATCTTCCTGTAGTTTCACTCGCTGTTGAGGGTGGTTTTCTCGGAGTTTTCCCGGAAGCGGTGTCTTTGGATTGGAGTAAACCCGTCTGTTGTCCGAGCCAACAGAGCAGTCTGGTTATGAAGACGAGTTCTTCCCATTCACCTGCGGCAAGACGCCGAGGATCGATGTTGCTGAGGCCGACGTCTTCATTGAGAACGTCTGTCTCGAGCACACCGAGGAAAATTTTCATAGCTTGTACTTTGGCGGCATCGCTGCGTGATTCGCGAATGGAAGCGGATATAGGAAGGCGAGAGTGAAGGAGCGACTCGAGAATGGCGAGTAGTAAAGAAGGGGTAAGGTCGAGGGGTGTGTCGAGTACAAAGGGAAGACCAAGACGGACGAGGAGGGTGTTTAGCGGCTCGATGAGAGGAGAAGATAAGTCCAAGGATGACTCTGAGGACGTGTTCATGTTCAAGGTTGAACAGCAGCGACACCGCGCGACGCGAAATCCCAAACCCGCGCCCGTACTACCCGAACTCGCACACTGTTCGCAACCACAACACACCATACAATGTCACTCTTGGACTACGTCGACATTCCTGCGTGTGCGGCCATCGTGCCAACAGAGGTGAAACACCCGACAGATACAAAGGTTGACTCCTCCCTCCCATCATCGTCAAACTCCACCGATGATTCCGCCCCAAGCACCACTCCCACTCGCTCTGTCTTTGGGAACCTCCCCGCTTTAATGCTTATGTCCGCCCTTCAAATTCCAACACATGTTTCTAATGAAAACACATCCAATGTCTCTCAGCTGATGTCCACCCGCGATCCTCTCTCAGTCCCTACAACAACGGTCAATTTCCGCAGGTTTGTCAGCAGAACAGGTCCCGTTTTCTGGCTGCAAGACAGAATAGAGGAGATTGTGACATGGAAGAAAGGGTGGAAGGTCACCGTACTATGGATGCTGGTCTACAGTTTCCTCTGTCAGTCGAGACTACTTTGTCTCGCGGAATACGAGCTGACGTCTCCGTAGGCTATTATCCAAGGATCATTCTCTTACTCCCTAATATCATCGTTCTTGCAATAATCATCGCTGCACACCCTCCGCGCAACAGCTCAGGAACTGGGTTGTTCATTACAGAGCAGATTCAACCGCCACCCCGTTCCGTTGCCCGAGAAGGTAGCGCGGAATGGCTCGCGAACATCCAAGGGCTTCAAAACCTTATGGGCATTCTGTATGTGGTGATACGTCGAATCTCCCGGAACCGAGCAACTAAACATCGTCCAGTGCCGATGTCCATGACGCCGCCCTTCCTTTCGTCCACCACCTCACCTTCTCTACGCCCTACACACCACACATCTTCACGATCACTCTCCTGAGCACGCTCCTCGCTCTCCCATTTCTCTCGCTAGTTCCCCTTCGACCATTATTCCTTGTAGGCGGCCTTGCCCCGTTCGCCTTCACCCACCCCTTCCTACAACGCACCATTCCGCTCCTCCTGTCGACCTTGCCCATCTCTCGCTGGCGCGCGCTCCTCACGCGCCTAATCGACGATGACAAGCTCAAGGATCGTCACTGGCAGAGCGAGTTGCGCGAAGTCGAGCTATTCGAGAACGAGCGATGGGTCCCGGGCGAATCAGCCGGATGGAACAAAGCCAATCTCAAATCGGGCGAGCGTGTCGCGTGGACGCGTGCGCGAGATGGCTGTACGGGTGTCTCTACGGACGGCACTGGCGACGTCAGGTCGGTGGTCGTCCCTCTCACTCGCTGACCTCGGTCTTCTAACACGGTAACAGCAGCAATCTCACGTTCCTTCTCGAACCTGGTTGGGCGTTTGTAGAGACTGAAGACTGGCGGGCCGATATCGAAGCCAAGTGGAGCGAAGCCGGCGCTGATGATTGTAGGTGCCCTTTTTTTCTCTCCCGGTCTTGTTTATTCCGTTACCATCTCGTTAACGTTACTTCACAGTGGGGTGGGTATATACCAATGATGCCTGGCTCGAGCCACACGCTTTGCCGATGGATGAGTGGAAGACTCATGGTACGATGACGCGGAGAAGACGATGGTTGAGGCGCATATACCTGGACCCACCGACTTCTGCTGTGTTACAGTATAAATCCTAAGGTTGTAGTGTATGTTCTCTTAATTTTTTTCTCCTCTGAGCAGGAAGAATGAACAAGGAGTTGCATGTTAGTCCCTGAAGGATTCCCTTCCCTTATCATAAAGCTTTGCATCGTAGAGGCGCCTAAAGTCACTCGGAATTGGCAACGAGCATAGGATGTTCCATTGGAAGCTTATTGCGTAAAAACAGGGAGATAACAACAAAGACGAACGTGAACCGATACGTATGTAACCATTAACCCGCTCTCAGCTCGATAGAGGGGTCCTTTCCGTAAACAATCTAGACTGGCGAACACATGGGGAAACCATTGGCGCGGATGGGGAAATTACAGAAATTGCCGAACTCTTTGCATCCCTGCGGGCTTTTCGAGCATATCGGTCGCTTCTGTCTCTTCCAAGGTTGGAATTCCCTTGAAAATAGGTTTCATTTGTCGGACGACCAGAACGGGACGGAAAATAGGAATGGCTCACAGTGACGAAATCCAGTTGCGATAGCGGAATCTACGGTTCCATGTGAGCGCTCTGGACCACAACCGCGGCAGCCAAAGAACAAAGGAAAGCTCACTATCTTTGTCTTTTTATAGATCTTCCAACCGACATACAATAGTGCGAAGATCGGTAGATTGATATCTGAGAAATTAATTATCATGTCGAATGAGCGATTGTTTGTGGTGGCAAACATACATGCCGCAACGAAGTCGGAACCATTGAAATTCCAAAATACCGCTAAACCACTGACAAGGATGAAAATGATCGACCTGCCAACAGCATCATTATCCATATACATGCGAAAGCCCACGTTTACGTACCAAAAGACGACATACATCCCAGCATAAGGCTGGAATATAGAACGGTAGCCGCCGTCTACACCGTATCGCCCCGTACCCTGGACTTTCAATCCATAATCTGGGAAAGGTGTTACGATCTAGTCATCGTGATGAAGAATATGCCCACAGAATCGGAGATACGTAATTCCAATCATCAACCAGCTAGGTAAAACAAATCAGTCGGATCCACAAAACGAAGCGGCATGATGTCCGTACTTGAGGAGGCTGCCGACAGCACCTTGTAATCGCATTCAGTCGATGCGACGAACTCAACTCGGGAAAGTTGCTCACTCAGATTAACGAACCAACTAGGATGAGATGAGACCATGTTTCCCCCCCCCACAAAATATATCACTTACTTAAACACTTTTCCAGAACTGTTATTGACATTCAGGAAAGCGAGGAAGGAGAAGAGGCCCTAATGAGAAGCACAGGATGAGTTCGATACATTACTCGGCGTGTGTGCTTTTGATTGGGCGCACGCTTATGACGATAGCAACATAAGGCACGCCTTTACGGGACACAGTCGTGATAAATTTCGGGGCTTGACCCTGCACACCGAGTGCAAACAGCAATCTAGACGCGCAGTACAACATACCATTCCCCGATGAGAAAGCGCTTGTCAGGACCACGGCGTTTACAATATGAGGGAGCACTGAAAGGGTAAAACGTTTAAGGACGGTGTCGCGCGGAAGAATAGGTCTTAACCGGTTAACCTTTCACGCCGGCCTGATTAAAAACAAGTACAAAAGGTGATTGGCCCGCGTTGCCTGTTTTTCTGCGAGGTCTCAGTGGCAATATTCCTAAGCTCAAATAATGACAAAACCAACTTGAAAAGCTGCGGGTCGTTAGATGGGATAAGCATCCCAATGATCAGTCCAGTGAGGACCTGCACGGCATCAATAGACGATGGGCATAGAGTGCAAAGGGCTTACATAACAGACGAAGATACGGAAAAAGACTGTGCGCATGGCAGTAATCATATTCTTCCTTGGATAACGCGTTTCTGCAGCAGCACTAGTCGAGGGAGAAATTAGACACGAAGGCTTGAAAAGGGGGCATACGCCAATTACTGACAGAGTGATGATCTCCATTCCGCACATGGAGAACGCAGCATATATTATGCCGAGAAGAAGACCTAAAAAACGGCCAAGCGCTCCCGGCTCGAGAGCTATAAAAATTTGTCGGTGACCGGCGTACAGAACCATTAGATGTACTCACAAGAGACGAGGGGTCCGGGATGTTTCCAGTACTGTACAGTACACTCAGCCATGGGGTATGGAAAAGAATTTCAAGATGACTGTCTCACCTCGAATCCGTGACTAATTGTGACCGAGTAAGTCGGTTGAACGACAGCATGAATTTAAAACAGACCGGGTATGATCAGGACCTCCACCAAGATTTATGACAAGGCCACCGATGATCTGCGGAAGTTCAGCGAAGGCCGGGGATAAACGGATTAAGTACACACTAAGCCGACCACAAGCATAACTGCGAGATTTCAGCAATCGGAATCAAACGCAACCGAATAACTTACGTTTCAATGTGGCAAAGACAACCTCAGCTACATCCATATATCAGCGAGGATGTTCAAGGGACTGGATATCTGGAAAGCTCACTGTTCCCGAAAAACCTGATTTATAACATGGGTGAGACAAGGTAGGCTCATGAACATCAGGCTCTAAACCCGACCTTGGCCCGAGGAGATTGACAGAGTACACAGCAGTAATCAAAACCGCGACATAAATAGATGTATGGTTGGGCTGCATCTATGTTAAAGTTCAGGAGGCTTACTACGAGACGAGATCATACATTATGGTCCCAGAAACTTATCAATACGGCCGCGGCAGTGATCTCCGCGGGAAGTGTGATGGCACAGGTCTAGCGAAGCTTGAGCTCAACATCATAAATAAGAAGGAAAGGATGGGTGCTTACGTAGAAATAGTTCTTGAAGCCCCGAGGCCAGAGTCAATATGTATGGTAACGGAAGATGCGCCACCTCTTACCCAGCCAACCTAACGTGATCAAACCGAGTCAGTTACTAGCCAAGGTACAACTGGTGGGTTTGTCGTATGCTTACGGCAAAGCCCAACGCAGGATCTACCCAACGAGCAGCTGTGATATCAGTGGTCAACCAGTGATCTTTGCTTTGAATAGGTGCTAACTTGCCGTAATGCGAGAAGGAACCAGATATCGGGGCGAGTACGGCCATTTCCGTGACAGACACTATTGAGCTGCAAAGTGGGCGACATTGCGGTCAGATCGGGAATTGACGACAGTAGACAAGACGAACGCGAAAGCCACACTTCCCACAAGTAAGAAGACCAGGAGCACACCCAACGGCCCTGTCGTGGCGAGAAGCTGGCCCAAACCTAAGAAGAGACCTGTCCCGATAACACCAGCGATCTGATACGCATTGTTCATATGAGGTCTCTGGGCTTTGGTTAGGTGGAACACGTACAGCGAACCTCATTGTGAAAGATTCATAAGAGACGTTCACGAGAAATTTCAGAATTAGCCTACATCTGAACGTGGATGCCATCCAGTTTTCTTTGAACTTTGTCAAGATCCGCTTGATAAAAGCTTGCTGAGCTATGTGAGTGTTCATTAATACTATCAGTGGTGTGAGTGGACCGGAAGTCCTTGATATCCACGTCATGGGAGGATGCCATCGAAGGTAAGTTGCTGACCAGAACTCCGAAAAGTGGACGCCAGTATAAAAATGAATCGAAGCCTCGGGGGCATTTGACCACGTACGAATGATAACGGAACCAGTAGGAAACTTTACTGAGTAAGAAGCTTGGCGGAGTCACATTGCCACTGGGAATGGCTAGTGCCGTACCTCGCCCGGTTGTCAGTGCTTCCTCGATGATATTCCCTCATCTCGCCGATCGCGATTCCGTACATGGTCATCGTGAGTTTCTTGTTTTCTCACTCGTTTTATCCCCTTCTGTTCCCTGTACTGTGTTGTGATCTAGAGAGAATGGGTAAAGATAAAGGCCTGAAGAATGAAGATGACCCTTGGGCGCGGATTTGAAACAAGTGCAAGCTTTTTTAATGCCCCAGTTATTGAATTTATTGCACTACACGAGATCAGACGGACTGCCGTAAGTATCTGTAGACACTTCTCCTAACCAGGATTGTGCCTTACAGCTGTGACTTTGTCGTAAGACGTTACCAAATTCTTGCCGTGGCGAATGACAGTTCCATATTGGTGCGGGGAAAATTGCGGACAGACACAGGGCCCAGGGTACTCTATCATGAATCAGGTCTTCGAAAGCGGGAACGCTCGCGACTGGTTCGCCAATTTATATCTCCATGCATGATTGCATGATTCTCTGAGACAAGATGTCAACTGCAAGAACCCACCTGTCACGATTCTGGGGTGTTCATGCATGAGGAGGATCCAGCTCGGCTTTTTTTTTTTAACTCTCAAAGCTAAGCGTAGCAGTTATACGGAGGTTTCCGTCGTCTCGCCCACAAAAGGAGAAATCGGGCGTTCGGAGGAACGGGCGAGACGCCCTCCACTCACCAACTTGGAGCGCCTGAAACTTACAACGAGCCGTACTTGCGGCGTTCGCCATGCGTCCAAGTTAACAATGGACAGGACAAACATTAGTCAAAATTGGAAGCAGAAGCTAAAAAAGAGATAGTGAAGGGGCAAGCTAACAAAAATTGGTTTTATCCCAGGCCACGTCTCCAAGTCCGACCGTCGCCGAGTCTTTCCACGCACGGACCGCGCGATTGGCCTGGAAGTAACCTGATCCGAGTCGGCGAGTTCCGAGTCACCAGCAGCTGGTCTCTGCTCGCTTCTTAGGTATTATACACAATAACATTGTCTGGTAGTGTCGTAACGATGTAACACGCAGATTTATATCTTATGGGGCTAGCATCACTATGCCATGAGCAGTGTTGGGAACCAGACCTTCCTAACAACTGTTATATGACCAAGTACGGACTTTAGTTGAGTTGATCCCATAAATTACAAACGTTCATCACGTGTCAGCACGGACATGGACATAAGCAGAGGATCGTCAACCTCGTGACTCCGCGCGACTCAGGGTCGTGCCGCCGCCGCAAAAATGCCACATTACGTTTCGGGTGGCGCGAAGGTTCAACGTTCAGCGTTCAACGTTCAACGCTCGACATTCTGTCCCAAGCATGTCTCAATAAAACGGGCTAAGACGGGCATGGTTATGCCGATGACTCCATATGCTATTTCAGCGCGTGACAATGAACAAGAAAAAGGGAGGCGGTGGGATATAACTTGAAGATTGCCCATCTGACTAATGGGCTTGGGTGAATGTTTACAGCTACCTTAAAGACACCGTTCGAATGATAGGCCCATCAAGCAAGATCTGACTTTCATCTATTGGAATGTTGACCTACGGTGTCCTATGATACACGTTGATTTATTGCTTTCCATTGATCACGCCGTGCAATCAGGGCCCTCGTTTATTGGGTTTAGGTCTGACGAGGCTTGACAAGTATGAAATTTGCCTCACTCGCTTCTTTCCATTATTGGTCATAAGGAATGGTAGGTGGCTACGCTAGGAAAGAGAAGTTCAAGACCAAGTGCACTGTCAGGCCAATCTATCAAGAAGTAGGAGCGATCGCTTCAAAATTCTCAGCCTCCAAAAAAGAGCAAGCTTCAACGATTGCCAAAGAAGTTGACGAAATCTGTCATGACCTTAGCATATCGCAGCGAGAAAACTGGTCAGGTACCTACATAAGGACTATGAAACGGCTGAAAATGATGCCCCGGAATTTCAATGCATTTCACTGGTACGCCAACTATTGATTCCCACCCTGAAGAGCGGCGATTATCCCCATCTGAGAGCCAATCCGGTATCTCCAGGTCACCGCTGGGGTTATAGTTCTCGCAGCAGCGTAGTGACACCAGCTGTGGATACGGCCCTCCGCCTTCGGTCGGATCGTATTCGAGGAGCATTTGCGAATTCATTTGGAACTGCCGCTTGACCAGTTGGCCGATATGCGATGGAACTGGGTTACGGTCGAGCTTCATGACTGACTCGATCAAAGCGTCAGAGAGCGGCACGTGGTTAAGCGGGCTAGGCGAGTCGATGAGCACAACACCCTTCACCGCGACGCCCGACTTCAGCAACTGTCGTGCAACTTCGAATGCTATGATGCCGCCAAAGGACCATCCTATGAAATACGACATGTTAGCAAAGTGTCTCAGAGAGGAAACGACATTCCAACCGCCAAGAAGGACGGGTCCTAGGCCAGCTGCATTAGTTGTGTACTTGGCGTATTCGGTGGCTATGAATAAAATAGACTCCCAAGGTTCGCTGTCCATAAAACGGGGGTTATGGATAGCCCATAGATCACGACCAAGTGAAGGAAGGTTGTATAGGTATTTGATGAGACCACTTCCATCATGAATGAGAAATAGAGGCGTTCTTCCTGGTAGTCCGGCTTTCTGAACAATGTTGAGGCAGCTAGTTGGCTTTGAGCGACCAGCAACCAAGGTCGGTGTGGATGCAGAGCAGGCATCCGTACCCAAGTGAGGAGATTCAGAGCTCGCAAGCAGCAAACCAGCGATAAACGATTGTACTGCTTTTGCACTAGTATGAGTGACAAAGAGGTCACTTGGCAACAGTACAGCAAAGCGAGATTGCAAAGCATGATGGGCTTCGATAGACGCCAGTGAATCCAGACCGAGCAATTCAAGGTCAGTATCTTCACAAAGATTTTTCTCCTCGATGCCGAGAACGGCAGCTAGGAGCGCTTTCACGTCTGGTTGGGAGGTATTGTCATCCCGGCTTCGAGGAGCACCACTAGAGAGTTGGACCCCAGAGACCACAGCATGAGCCGCCTCCACAGTGGCACCAACAGTGTCGGCTTTGATGCCGCAGCGAGACAGAACCTGGGGATTTTCGGAGAGTTCCAGTGGCGACAGAAAACCCAAGAGAGAACCTGCCAGAGGCGCCTTACTAGCCACGGATTGCACTTCGGGAAAGCGTTGAGAGAAAGGCGGACGGTGTGAGGGTCCTGACGATGTGACTGTCCCTTTGAGTTCCGACAGCTCTGGAAGAATGGGACTCGTCGCGGCAAGGAGTCTACGTTCTAGAGTGGCAAGTGGTATTTTCCGGAAAAGTATGCCCTCAAGCCTTGCGACGATCCCGGGCGTGGGACCCTGTGCGAGAGCGTACGATTCTGCTAGCATGTCACCCCCAGGAAGCCAGGCACAGTTCACGTAGACGCCGTAGGGCACACTATCATCAATGAGACTGGGGATCGCTTCTACACAGCCCACCTTGCTACATATGAACCCATCGTTGGCGCCATCGTGCATGTTAGCAATAAAACCGGCTGCATGAAGCATTGCATCCATCAGTATAGGATGGACAACAAAGCGGTCGCCTTCCGAGTTGTTTGGCAATTGTATAGTAGCATAACCTTCTGTACCGACTGCGCTTATTGTCATCGTCTGAATAGCGCGGAAATTCTTTCCGTATGTCACGATACGGGGAAAGAAGATTTCGTACACAACGCTTGTCGTGAATATCTTGCTATTTCTCTTTGAGACGATGGAGGAGATCCGGGACGAAACCACAGGATAGATGATACTGAACTTTGGGATGGTGCTCGAGGCAAGTTGAGTTTGAAAATTGCCGTGGGCATGTCTTTTCTTTTCTCCACTCCCACGGGTCGTGGACATCACCCTCCATGACCCTGCATTCTCGGTCTCGAATATAGTCAACGTCTGGATAACGTGGCAGGTGTCCTCACTATATATCAGCGGACTTGAAAAATCAACATCGCGCAGGACGATTAAGGCATTTTTGGGACTGGAATGGAGCGATAGGATAGCAGCCTCAACTCCAGCTAATGCGAGCTCTTGATAAACAGACGCCGGACATAAAGGTTGTCCCGCGACACAATGACCACGTATTAACTTTGAAAGATGAAATATAGGGGTTTCGTATATGGACAAAAAACCGTTTCTCGGAGATGGGTGCTGTATCCAGGTAGAAAGGAGCGAATGAGGAAGCTCAAAGCTTTTGTCTTTTGGTCCTGATGGAGACGGGATCCTGTTTGCTGGCGCTGTGTCCTCTTCGAAGTTGACCCAAAATCTTGTATTTGACCAGGGGTAGGTTGGAAGAGAAATGTTTGTCACGGGGCCCAGATGGGAGAACACATTTTGCCACTTGATCTCAAATGGTGAGACAAATAATTGAGCTAGTGCGCCGTGTAAGGATACCAATGGATGCTGCTGCCTTCGCATCGAAGCCAGAAGTAGCGCACCGTCTTTGATAATTGGATTTCTTCTTAGGATGGGTAGAATTGTTGCGTGAGGGCCAATCTCAATCCAGGCATTTATGACGGGTAAGCCATGAGTCGTTACGATTGCTCGAATTCCGTCGTCAAACAAGACAGGTCCTATGGAGTGGCGAGAGTAATATTCAGGGCCAAATACTGAAGCATCGCCAGGAAGTACGACGACCCCGTAGACGTTAGATACGATGGGGATTGTCGGAGGTGAGATCGTGATGCGCCGCGCCAAGGAAGTGAGGTCGTCACGAAGTGGGCACATGGCATCGCTATGATAACCAAATCCAACAGGTAACAAAGTACTCTTGCAGCGCGCTGTCTTGTCCAAGTAGGACTTCAGCGCTTGCAAGCCAGAAACAGGTCCCGATACTACTTGGTCTTCGGGCGAATTGTAGCATGCAATGGTGATGGCCGAAAATTCTTCCGACGACGCTAGGATCTGGTCAATGGCGACCGCGCCAAGATCGACCGCCATCATCCCAGTCAAACCTGGAGTGCATTTTTGGACCATCAAACGTGCTCTATTGGCTACCAAGAGAAGAGCATCTTGCAGCGTCAACACACCAGCAACGGTCTGTGCGATGTATTCCCCGAGACTAAACATAACGGGATCAGACGAGAGGAATCTCCTTTGGTGGAAGTACGTTACCTGTGGCCGACTACTAAAGCAGGGGTGACACCCCAGGATAACCACAACTGAGCAAGTCCGTACTCCAATGCAAAAATTGCGCTGTGATAAGCTTCCAAAAGTTCGATTTCTGATAACGTAATGCAGCCCTCTTCTGGGGCGATGACCTGTACCACACCAGCAAAACCGGACTCCAACAAGAAAGTGTCGCATTGATGGACGATACTCCGGAAGAGCGACACAGATCTGTAAAGTCCGCCGCCCATACCGAGATACTGTCCACCATGGCCAGAGAACACGAACGCGGCCTTTCCGTCTTGACTGGAAACTCGGACAGGGGACGGGCTGGCGAGTAGACCTTCAACCAGTTCCTGTCTAGTGCGAGCTGTAAGTGATATCCGGTGTTCGTATATTTGGTGGCGCGCTGTCAGGGAGTAAGAAATGTTGCTTAGAGGAACTTTTTCGGTATCCGCCTCATTGAGCCAGTTGATCAATCGCCTATGCATATTGACAAGAGCCACTCCTGTCTTCGCAGACAATCCGAATATATATGGGATAGTTGATATCGCCGATTCCTTTGGGATATCAGGAGCGACATACTCTTGTAAAAGAAGGGCGCAGTTCGAGCCCGACGCGCCAAAGTTATTCAGGAGTGCCATGCGTGGCAAGCCCTCCCTAGCAGGGTTCCATGGTTGATTTTCAGTGTCGATCAGAGTGTGATCAGCCGCGAGGCATGAGATCTTCGGATTCAGATTGACTAGGGATATGAGTGGAGGGATTGTGCGGTGCTGTATCATGAGAAGGAGTTTAGCAAGCCCGGCAGCTCCAGACGCAGCCTCCAGATGGCCGATGTTTGCCTTGATTGACGTGATGTGGAGAGGATTTTCTGATGAGCGGCGGGCGGCAAACACATGTCGTATACTTTCTAGCTCGGCTACATCACCGGATTGGGTGCCCGTACCGTGCGCTTCCACAACGTTCACATCTTCTGGGACAACGCCGCTTCTCTTCAACAGTCGCTCAAACAGGTTGATCTGTGTGAGTACATGTGGTTGTGTTATTGAACGGGCCGCGCCATTTTGATTTACTTCCACTCCACGAATAAGACCGATAATGTGGTCGTTCTCGGCTTGCGCATCGGAGAATCGTTTCAGCACAAACAAACCGCAGCCCTCTCCTCTGGAATACCCGTCAGCAGAAGCATCGAAGACCTTGCATTGGCCGGTTGGACTGAGGAAATGGCCGCGGTCTAGGCCTATGAACATCTAAATGACACAGTCAAGATGACTAAACACGTGACTCGGGAAATTCTCACATCTGGGCTAGTAATCACGTTTACGCCGCCAGCCAAAGCAGCATTGCAGTCTCCATTTAATAGTGCGCGACAGGCTTGGGAAATGGCCACCAAGGACGATGAGCAAGCCGTGTCAACGACCACTGAAGGGCCTCCGAAACTCATGGCATGAGAAATCCGTCCACTTAGGAAAGCGCGAAGAGTCCCTGATTGTCCCAAGCAATACATTAGCATGAGAGAGCAAGAGTAGGAATGATACTTACCAGTGCTGTAATATACATCAATGTTATGGCGTAGATTCTGCACGTAATCACCAGTAGCCGCACCCACGTAACATCCGAAGGTCTCCGGATTGAAGGACCGAGAAGCGTTTGGAACGTACCCAGAGTCCTCTAAAGCTTCATACGCCACTTGAAGAAGAATCCGCATCTGAGGATCCATGCTACTCGCCTCACGCGGCGAGATATTGAAGAACTCATGGTCGAACTTGTCTACATCGTCCACAAAGTTGCCCGTGCGTGCCTTCATGGAGCGACGATACTGGCCTGTCGTATAATTATCAATTCGGAAACGGTTCTCAGGCACCTGTACTCAAAATAAATTCATTAATCTACAGAACGGTAAAATTTGCCTCACCTCCGCTAAGGTATTGACACCTTGCTCTAACATTTCCCATAGCTTTGATGTATTAGACGCCCCTGGGAATTTCACCGCCATTCCGACGACGGCAATACAATCTTGAGCGAAGACTGTATCCTTATTTTGATCGTCAAAATTCAAATAGTGTATCACAGAGCCACCTCTACGAAGTGCCTTTTCCATGCTTCGAATAAGACCAGTGCCAGGACCGACGTTGACAAGGTGCGCGGTTTCATTTTCAGGAATGGATTGAGCAACAGCTTTTGTTGCCTTGTACCAGTTCACTGGATGAATAAGGATCATATCCACGATAAACTCTACCAAGGATTCTTTCTGGTTTGGCTCTAAAATTTCTCCGGTCGATGAAGAGCGAATAGGGCAAATAACACTGGCAAATGTAGGGAAATGGATCTTGCGGCGCAGCAGGTCCATTAGGATTTCTTCGCGAACACAGCCATTGTGTGATGGTGAGTGGTACATTGCGCCGACAGAAGTCTCTTGAACAGAGATCTCTTCGGGAAGACTTGCTATGAACGAATCGAGGATATCTGGGAGACCCGAGACGGTGACACACTGCTCATCATTGACCGCGGAGACATATAACAAGGTGGATTCACCACTCTTTATCACATTCAACGCACTCATCTCGGTGATGAAATGGAAGGATTCACCTGCTGAACAAATTGAGAGATTGCGTCTTCCGCAGCATCACCTCCTATCCCAAGAAGTACACGGCTCCATGAATGATCATTGTCTCCACGAAATCCGGCGGCCACAAGCGTGCGTCTCCGGTAAAATTGGGCGCGCACCCCAATCCATAACGCGATACGGAAACCAGAAACAGCATTACAAAGGAAGTCTAACACTGTTGCTGACGTTCCGACAACGCAAGCCGAGATGATCCCAGAAGAGAAACCGATGATTCCAGCGCTATATCGACAGTTCTGTTGGAGTAGCGTAGCCAAGGTGTGGGACGTGGCTCCAATGCTTTTTGTCGCCCATTCGAGGTACGTGAGGGCTTGCAAGAGTATTAATCTTGTACCAGATATTACAGGGTTGCAAAGGTATTTGTTTGGCGATATGAACAGGAGAGATAACGGCCGGTCGAAGTCAACAAGGCTTACGCCGGTCATCTCCAATTCTGCGTCCGATAAGGAAGACAGTTCTGAATGGAAAGCTTCGAAGCAGGAGGAAAGTAGTAAGGCCCCTGTGGGAGAGGAAGAACTAATGATCGCCTGATCCTGTACGCGTTTAGAGTTGATCGAAGTGGTCCCCTGGCCAGAAAAAATGGGAATATTCAGACGTTCCATTTTGTTGTTCTTTAGTGCTGCACGAGCCCCAGAAGAGTGCCAGCAATGACCTGGTGATTATGGGAGAATGTCAAGTTGTAGTCAAGGTTCTATCGCGTGATAGACGAGAAAACTATTCAGAAGGTAGATGGACGTGATCCAGTGGTACAAAGGATGGGACGAAGGCGTCACAGCCTGGCACAAAAGAAAGGTAGCATTCAAGCGATGAACCGGGCGTGAATGGCACTGTTCATGGAGTTACGGTACACGGAATTGATGAAACAAAGGACGCCAATAAAAAGATAGACCTGAGATTCTTATTCAAGTGGAGGCGTCGGGATGAAGTGAGGCAACAGCAGATTGTGCTAATTGTGACCCAAAGAATGTGTTCCAAGCGTTTGAGTCCCAAAAAGATACTAGTGCTTACCGCGTTTCAAAGGGATGAGGGCGCACTCAGCAACAGCCGGCCTGCAGTGAGTGCTACTTGCAATGGATTGAAATTCAGGGTTGGACGAGAACTTGAAGTGAGGGTACAGGGACGGTGAAATAAAATTCACGAAGAAAACGTGGGGTAAGTTCCTTGTGAAACCGGCAAACTTTGCGAATATAACGCCGTACGCGCGTCAACCTTTTGAATTCTCTGCTGGTGAAGCCCATGCCAACTCGAACATATAACGGGAAATTAGAGGTCACGGCGACCACAGACGTTGTGACATATCACAGTGTCACAATGTGACTGAATGCCGCGTGCGTGGCCATTCGAAAAAATATGACAACCGAACCAGTTTCTTTGTTGACACGACACCTAGTCCACATTGTTGAACAATTCCCTCCCGATTCTTGATAGCGGGAACACCATCACATTCGCTCTGATAGTCCGTTGAGAACGCTTGTTTCGGAGTCCACGATTTAGGGAGGACTTTCTAGAAGCTCTAAGCAGCCCATCATTGCACTGGAATCAGTAGACGATCATAGTTTTCACATTATAGTCCCCTGTTCCGGTAACCCCAGTCGGTATCATTTCGTATGGACAGATCTCATCCGAATGATCCGATAGAAGGTTCGGTGAGTCGAGTCAAAGTTCAGGGCCCCGCGCCGAGGCGAATACTTACAGCGTGTAGAAGGCACCAAGAAGGAAAGTACATTTTCACGTATAGCTCGTTTCTGGGGAGAAAGGCTTTAGACAGTGCCGAGTAGCCAATGCACAGGAACCGAGTAGTAGTCGCGTTTTCCGAAAATAACTGGAACAATCTAATAATGCTCTTCGTCATAGCCACAAGAACAACTCATAATATACTTATCTGCGTGGGTGAACCACATAATCCCGATTGTTCGTAGCGTTGAGCAAATAGAGGAGCGGAATAACAGGTACTGAATGGAACCCTTCTATGCGGAACGTCGAATTAGAAGAAGAACAGAGTTCAACCCCTGTTTCTCCGATGTTTCGATCAGCGGTCAAGACCGATGATTAATTGACGGTTGCACCTTTCCTCGGGACGTAGAGAGAAATTCACCGGTATCTACCTACGTTGCAGATCGTCTCGCTTTGACTTCGGGCCATGATCCCGACATCTGAGAAATCCGTTCCAAACTTTCCTGATCCACTTCCGGATGCGTAACCACCTGAGGACAAGATTCCACGCATCGATACTCGTTGCTGTATCTCTATCGTGTCTAGAAGAACTGATGATGCACAATCTCTCGAATCGATCAGCCAGAAACGATCAGTCGTCGGCACGTTCAATGATGACATCCCTGGATCTTGGGAGTCAGCCTAGATACGGTGCTATTTAAGTCAAATATTCTACCATGATGGGCAGCTGGGCCAATATCTGTCACAGTACGGCCCCAGACGCTTCTCATGAAAAAATGAGGTCATAAGACCGTTAGACGCGCGAGTCGCCTCCTAATATTGTGTTGGACCTGGGACCTCAGATATCGATGCCATAAAGCTGGCATTACCATTCATCGCCACGGCATCCATAGCGTCATCGTGCACTCTGCCGCTGAGCGCTGAACCCTCATATATTCTGTCTAAGGTATTAATGATGTCTGAAGAGACCCCGTTGGGAGAAGAGATGCCCTACAAATACTAACGCACGCAAAGAGAGTGAAGCTCAGCTGGGTTTCCTGACGATCGGTGGCGTGTCACCTTCAATACAACACTCTTGACACAATCTCGAATGTCGTGTTTGTTAAATGGGTGCAATCGAACATAACCAACTTCCCGGCACCCCTGCTACTCACAGGCCTGTGATGAGGCGAGAGCATTGACAGTGTGAAACTTGAACTCGCACGTCATGTCGTTTCCTTCGACTCGGTACAGGATTCGATAAGCTATTTACAGATACATGATCGAGCCCAATTTTCTGGGCGTTACAGTCGATGTCATCTCTGGGCCCGGATCCGGCCGTTCTGTTTAATTGCCGGGTTAGGCAAGGTTTCCGAACGCCTGGCTGGCGGTGACAGAAATTTCGTGCGTGCGAAAACTGACCATTCACATTCACTTCACGTCAAAAATAATCCCTCGTCCGACTCTAAATGATGACGCGAGCATAACAGATCTAAAAACTCCCGCAGAAAACTCAAACACCACCGCCACGAAACGTCGGGATCTCCTGTCCACGGTCTGCCGCTTCAGTAGTGGATATGGCATCAACGGAAGACCAAAGTCCTCGACAGGGAAACAAACATGTACGTGTCAATTAACTCTTCTGAATTGATACAAGCAGTCTACCCATCGTGATGTCAATTTCAGCAGAAAATGATCTGCTCTACCGTCAATGATAAAGAGCTGACCTAAGTTACCTTGGCATACGCATACATAATGATAACTTGAATCTTGATCCGCGCGTGATCACAAATCTCCTCACTGGAAGACAGGGCAGTTCAAGACAGTATGCGATACTTTGTCACGGGATTTAAAAGAGATTTGTGTGCACGTAAACACGCCAGTAAGCCAAGATCATTTGATTCATCAATTCCACTTGGCTCATGATCACAGCGTGTGGCAGGTGCCCGGACGATTCTTGATGCTACCGTCAAGGCCCTCTGGAGGCCCTTTGATCACGCACAGGCCATGACCGATGAGAAAGCCATGGCTACTTCTATCCCACCTAAGCTCCAGTTGGCAGTTGCCAATGAATGGGGTATATATTGTCAATCCAACCACCGGATATGAGGTGTGGTTGACAGGTACTGTGGACTATTATCTCACACGCTATCCGGACGTCAGGGGGAACAAAGGTGAAGTTTTCCTAATATTCAGATGAATTCGTTGAGTTGATGTTGTTCTCGGGTCGGAAGGTTCGTCCATGCGTTGGGCTGTTCAGAAGGCGATGGTATTCCGCGCGACACACTCAAGAGGGCACAGCAACAAATGTTGCTTTTGACGCTAAGCATGATGACGAGAAGGCTATGTTGTACGACCACATTCTGGAAGCAGTGAGCCAGGCTTTGGCAATGAGCATGTTCCTGGAGTGAGTTGATTCTTGTCTGCTTTGCTCTTATGTAGTGCGCTTACACGCATTTCGGTGGTGCTTAGGCTTGAGGAGATGCGATTTGTCATGTCAGATGGTAATTCATGGCCCTTCTGCGTTCTCCACAGGGACAAGGACGAGACAAGCCATTATCGAACCTCACCGATTCGTCTGTACGCTTCAATTCTACAGCAGAATCAGTCCCTGAGATCTTCCTTTTCTTGAGCGAATGGGTGGGTCCCCAGATTTTCAAAATACCCTTCTAGTTCACTCAAATCCTCTCCAATAGCTGTGTCCTTCTGCTGATGCAAAATCTCTTTACAAGTTAGGGACCCTTGATTTAGACGAAGCCATTGTCAAATTCTGCCTTTTCGTTCGCTATCATGTCAAGGCGCATACGACGGCAATGTCATGCAGGAGCGTGAACACAATTCAGCATCTCACACGGCGAAGTCAAAGACTAATTAAAAATTCTGCCGTGAGAGATTGTTTGGTATCATACGAGATGGGTAATTGAGCCCCAAGGGGGTATCCACCGCAGCTGAGAACCGTCTCCAACAATTTTCACGCATTGTGCTACCAATGGGACATGTCTAGGGCACTCCCTCACTTTTTCTTTACCCACTGCTCCAATTTCTTCGTATGTATTTTCATTTCATTTCCGTATGAGTCACAATGCTAAAGAGAAATGGGGGCACAGACGTACTTAATGATCCCGCTTTTCGGCGTCTTGCACCGACTGGTCGCAGTCCGATGCTCGAACCTACCGAACCCATATGGAACCACACCCGAACTTGAAACAAGGTGCACGTTCGGGGAGAAGTTAAATCCGAACTTCATGTTCGGATCTCAATGCACCCGGGGGCATCGACTTCTTTCTTCACGCGAAGTAGTTCTCCCGTGACCTGTAGAGCACCTTATCTGTGAGCGATCAGAAAATGTGAATGATGGAGGCGGGAAACATGCATCGTTGATCAAGGGATAGCACTTTTTTGATGGAGCACGGCGCCGACTCGGACATGAATTAGCGGGATGACTGTGCTCTTGCAGTCACGGTCGCTGTTGACTACTCTATGGTTGACGCAGGATGACATGTAGTTTTAATTGTAAATGTTGCGAGGGTTGACGGGTAAGGACACCCCAGCGTCGTGATCAGGTCATCGTGTTTATGTGGGGTCCACAGTCAATGTCCAGTTCGAGGTTGTATCCTCAAGCAGTAGTGATGCGGGTCTGGGGGAACTGGCTTCACGCCACGCCTATCGCCAGCATCATCGCTGTCGTGGTCGTTGCCGCCAGCTGAAGACGTGGGAAGCGGGACAGACGCAGCACGTGGACTTGACGACACGTCTGGATGCAGAGAGCAATTGGAAAAAGATAAGAAACTACGCACAATGTCCAGCAACTGAAGGTATCCAAGGCTGGTGTTAAGGGGCCAAACGCCGTATGATTTGAAACCAAGAAACCGCGGCCGCGGCGCGACATTCGAAGTTCGAGTTGCCAAAACAAGTGCAAAATATAATATACTGTAAACATCAGTCTATGAAATTTTTTCGTTTCTGTTGGGCCAAAACAGACCCGCTCTGCCAATACATGGAGACGAGAACTTATTATAAAAGGCAGGTTTGTAAACACATTTAATATTTTTTTTTACCCCGAACCCGGTGCTTCGTTCGGGACTCGGGAGGGTGCCACCTGAACCGAGTTGGAACGCGACTATTAGTGTCGGTCTCTAACAAAGGGACTGGGGGACGAAAGGCAGATTATCGTGCTATACAGGAGGTGAGGTAAGAGGGTCTCCGTGGACGCACAGAAGAAATAAATTATATATCGAGGTGATAGAGGTGGCGACGGTCGGATCCGAGACTCGGAGGCGCACTGCGCGCATAGGCGGGGGCTGTCTTTGGGAGACTATCTACAGAGAAGGCGCTGGCCCGAGCATTTTGTCACCCTCTCATATCACTCGCGCGGTTTCGCCGACAACTTACACCTCGATCCTCAGGGCGAACACGAAAAATTATGAAAATTTTCGCGATGACAGAGCGCGCTCTGATTCTTGGTCTCCCCAATGGAGTCACAATAATCACGATCTGTCGTATTTTCTTAACCTCCGAAACAGTAGCACTCGGATCTGACCCCGGACTGCAATTCATGCAGAAAATGTACGGATTGCGTATCATCCTAAAAATTTTCAGTGACTTCATTCTATTCAATTCGAGATGTAGAATATATCCAAGAGAAATAGAAAGCAGTAATTGCGAAGGTTGCAGTGACGACGCGCTGTATTCATGCCAGCCCTGGTACGAGATACATTAGCGCACAGTCCCTGATCGCCTGATCCACGGCGGCTTGACATCACCTTCCCGGGGTTAAGTTGGTATAAGCGGAAATCCCCGCTTCTTCGGTCCGTACGCATTCCACAGCAGCTTCGCATGGCTATGAGCCTGGTCAATCTTCAACAGTGACTTGAGGGGCATGAATCGGATCATCCAGAGTCGCTACTACTTTCACCCATCTCTGCGGCGCGTCATGTGTTAAACCGAACAGAACACTGCTGGTTGACTTATCTGCCGTAGGTGGAATGTGGCAAATATGAGCAATAGGCGTCCTTTGTCTAGACTCAACAGAAATGGAGACTCCATCATGGTGAACGGTACGCTGCATGTAGAATACCAATTCTAGTAAAGCTTCTTGTGGGGAAACATTCCAGTTATGTGCACGTTGTGAGCGGCGGCCGTCGATGTCAATCGGCTTAGCTAGATCGCACATTTCGAAACAAACACAGTTGGTACGTGCTTGTATCGCAAAGTTTCGCTTCAGCACGTTGCAAATCGCGTCTTATCTGGCTTAGGTGTGATATGGTGAGTATAAGTATCCCCTTCAGGATTCGTTCCTTTGCTAGGGATTAGGGAATGGGCGTTGTCTGTTCCTTGAACTTGTGACGAATGGAGGGACCGGGCCGATGACATGGTGACAAAGTCGACGAACAGGTTCTGTTTTAGAATTAGAGTACAGTTGCAAAACGCACAGTTTTGGTTACAGCCTACCATATACCAAGGATGTGGGGGTTTCGACTGGCCCATCACAGTCATAGACGAAAGTAGGCGATATCACTGAACCCCGATTCGAGCAGAGAGGACCTAGGCGCGTCGCTATGGGAAGTGAGTAATGGGACATGTACACCAATAGTTGGCCAGTCCTCTGCATCATACTGTACACCATCCCTGCTCTCATACACCAGCATGTTATGAGCAATGGTGGCGGTTTCTCATGGCCAAGACGTCGGGAATCGGACCGGAATATAGTGCATACCCTTGGGGGACGAGGACGAGGACGGGGGAAGTTTTCAACGCTTCGAATTCAGCGCTTCAACTTCAGCTTCGGCGCCTAAGTGCGTGTTTATTTGGATCTTGCACCGCTCGGCACGGTATAGAATGTGTGCTGCGGGAATCGCGGAGTTACCAGTTACCAGTTACTACCGGGATGGGGGCCATGCCATGATGACGTTGCGACGTATGCTGTGTGAGGAATTGATTGTTGGTCTCGAATACTAGCTAGTTGATAGAAACGAAAGAGACGAGCATGATGCAAAGGGTGTGTCCGGGGGCATTGAACCCACCAAGACGTACGTGGGAGAAAGAGTGACATTATTGTACCGGAGGGAACGCCCGTAAGCCGGGATGCGAAATCTTCCGACGAAGGCACAAACAACGCTTGAAATTGACGATCAGATCTGAACGTATTTCTTTCTTGTACTACCCCCAATGGCTGGCCAATCATCGACAGTCGACGGGAAACTGCCACCACTGTAACTGTATATTGTAAGGTTCAGCGCCTCGTTCATATTTGATCTCAGGTTTATCTACTTCGGTAACCATGGTCCGATCCTCCTGGCCATCCCGGCCCACCACAGGGTCTCAGGCTCCTGCTGTTACATATAAACCACTCGTCATGTTTCTAGGACGCGATTCACTTCTCGGCCGTAATGGATCCCTCTCTCGCCACCATCTACGAATCCCACTCTGGCCCGTTCAACGCTGTCGCATCCTCCTCCGTGTCATCCTTCGCCTCTCCACAGGACGAGCACCATACCTCTAGGATGCGCTCGCACAAAGGCAACAAGCCTTCATTGCCCCAATCAAAATATTGTCCTCTTTGCCCAGCAAAATTCACGCGAACCACCCACCTTAATCGTCATCTTCGGACTCGTACGTGTTTCGTTGAGACCTGACCGTATACACCACCTAATCTGTAAGTAGATACAAACGAACGGCTTCATCGCTGTGACGTACGTAGTCCCGAGCTCCCCACGGTTTCCCCCACTCAGTTCCAGTCCAGACCTGCCTTTCCGAGTTCACCCGCAGTGACCTCCTCACAAGGCACAAGCGAAGTTGCGGAGATCCGTAGGTGTCTATTTCTTGAGAGAATTCTAAGATAACTTAC
>QLPC01005928.1:0-50345 GCA_003314055.1 Lactifluus hygrophoroides | reverse complement strand
TTTTCATCAACGATCCCGTGCAATCCCGGGAGAAGAAAGCTGCAGCCGCCGCCCGCCGGAAGGCAGCGTTGAAAGCGGCTACGGATGCTAGCTCCATTTCCTCCCCCTCGCCTCGCCCTACGTCGCCTGCCTGCAAGCCGCTACCATACACCTCGGCGTACTCTTATGATGTTGATCTTGGAGAAGCTCCGGATATATCTCTGGTCGCCGGCATCGGCTCTGCGGCTTCTGTTTTCGATCTCTCACCAATGTCACCCACTGTCCTTCTCTATGAACCGTCCTGCTCGGCCACGTGTCCAGAATTGTCCGGTGGTTCTACGACCACGAGCACTATGTCACCTCGTTCTGATCTCTTTGATATCGCGGCCGAATACCATGCTTCAGATTCCGAAATAGGCACAGTCGACGAGTCGCTTTCCAGACTCATATCGCAGGACATCGTTCCTCTGTATCCGGATGCTTCATTTACGACGCAGTCGCACGACCTTATACACGCCTCTCAGAGCCTGTTAGACTTCGGTTACGAGGCGGCGCCGCAGCCACAATGGATGATGGATAACATGCTAGCATGCCCTCCACTGGACGTGGACTCATATATCGCGCCATTTTCTGGTGACGCGACATCCATAGACGGCATAGGGGTGCTGAATAGGAGGGCGCTATCCTCATTGTCGGTTGCGCGGGCAACATCCCCAATTGACCTGTCTCCGAAAGACACTCCAGACGGTCCGGCAGAAGCCGACCTGCAGCGTTATTGTGAGCGCCCCTGTCTCTTCCTTCGGCACCAGCCGTTGATCCTTTTAGTATATCTATTTCAAACCGTGTATCAATCACACGTGCCTATCGTGCATGTACCAACCTGGACACCCGAAGGGAAATCATCTATCCTGACCCGGGCGATGCAGGCATGTGGTGCACAGTTTGTCAAAACCCGAGTGGCTAGGGACTTTGTGTCTCAGACGCTTCACAACACTTGTGAAAGTCTCCTTCAGGTGGTGAGATTCGAATTAATTATTAATCAAAGCGCTTCGCTGACCTTTCTCATACCCCATCAGGCAAAATGTCCTGTCGAATCAGAAGAAGTGATGGACGTGATCTTTGCCGGCCTACTCATTCAGTCCATCAGTTTATTCCGTCAGACAATTAACCAGCGCCCCGCTGCTGGTCATTTCCACGGAATGCTTGTTATGGCTAGTAGTTGCTTGCCTCGATACTGAGCGAAATACTGAACTGTGTGCTGTAGATGATCAGACAGTGTGGTCTCATGGGCGCATGCTCAGATTGGGCGCCACCGGACCTCTCTGGAGCAAAAGCACCGCAGATCGAAGTCGCATGGAGGAACTGGATAGCCCACGAGTCCGTGAAACGGTGTGTTCGGTCTTCTCGTTCCCCGGCGTTATGCGGTCCCCTGACTGGCACGTCCTAAGACTTCTCACGATCGCCTATGTGCACGACTGCTTTCTGAATGTGTTCCTCTCCGTCTCTCCGTCCTTCTTTGCATCAGAACTCGACTGGTGCCTTCCTGCAGAAGACGCTCTTTGGGAGGCCACTTCTTCTCAGGAGTGGTATTCCCTTCTTCAACAATATTCTCCATACGGCAACATGGAGAACAGGTCGACAGGTCTCAGCATTAAAGCGGCGCTCGCTGTGCTCGGCGATGTGCGCATGCCCTCCCCTGGACTCACGCTCTCACCCTTTGCGCACTTTGTTCTCATCAACTCCACCCTCAGTTCTATATTTTGTCCCTCTGGAGTTCAAAGAGTCCGTGCCTCCGAGCCAGTAACAGACCAGGGTGACGTCATCATCGGCGAACCGCAAGATTTTATGGTCCAATACACACTACATAACTGGTTGCAGGGGTGGGTTAACACGTCAGATGAGCTGAACGCGGGGGAGACTATACAAGAGCTGCACTTTACGCGCAACGCAATGCCGTTTTACTGGCTTGCACAAGCCGCGCTGGTTGCGCTGCAGGAAGACATGTCGAGTTTGCCGGAATTTTTGATCACGCCTGACACCCGCTTCCGCGTTCTTGGCCAATGGTTATTGCACATCCGGGACTTCTTGCGCAGTGGCCAAAACGACTCGACCGTGTTGTGGATCGACTTGATGAAGATCGTTGCCGAAAATGGTCACGGGGTAGGCACGGGCGCCCAGGGGATGGGGGCGCTACGCCCTGACATACCTTATTTATGATTGACTACCTTGTACTACCATGAGTTGTGTTGTGTATCATATCCGTTTTACAGGTTTTCGGTGCATGATCGATTAGTATCTATAATGTCTTGTATGACTAGAAACCTCAATTGTCCTTGTATGTACTATTAGCATCGTTACAATACAATAAGTTAATAGATTGCCACGCCTCCTCGTGAGCTGTCAGCTCAAGTGAGTCTTTGGTGTTGGGAGGTTTCGTTTTTGATTTGCGTCCGCGTTTCCCTCCGGCGATGTTGGTAATCGCATTTACGCTCCAACAGTCCGTATAGTTGAAAACAGCAGTGTTCCGTGGGCGGAATGATGTCTCGTGATCAGAGACAACATATTAAACCCGACAATAAATCGAAAAAGCATCAGTTGTGAACCATGACAAGCGTGACCTGCCTCATTTCCGCCTTGCTGTGTCATAACCATATCGAGAGGGAGGACAAGGGAGCCGATTTCGATTTCGATTTCTCCTTGAGGGATCATATATCATAAGGTTCGCAACAATGGGGATAATGAAAGGAATGTTTCGGTGGGCCCTTCCGATTCTTGAACCGCGATCATGGATAACTGCATCATGTGTGAGTGAGAACTAGGGTCAGTTGGTCCATCCATCGAAGCTGCATGCAGTTGATGCTTGCCATGGATGTACGTGTATAAGAACCCCCCGCTCGCGGCCGCGTCCGGGCCTTGCGTCATGTGGCCCCGATCTACCTCCATCCGTCAACGAAACTAAAAACTCAAACTCTAGTCTTCACCGAGTCATCTAAATTAAAAGGGCCCTTAGACGAAGAGGGCGAAGCATTACTATTTGTGCTCCTTTCAGTTGGAAAAACGCACCGATTGGGGGGTACTGCACAAAAGAGAAAGAACGAAAGAATGGACCACAGTGGACCAATTACGTTTGTAGGCACCCCTGGTTGCTGGGATGCCTACTCGGAACGGCATCTCACGTCGCGCTCATGCCATCAGGGCTTCACTATAAGATGAATCAAATGAATTGTCGGTATCGGTATCAACTTTAATGAGAGTTATTGCGGATGGGCGGTAGCGAGCAGTGAGCAGTGTTCCGAGTCGCTCAGCCCAAGGCTGCTGTTCACTTGGCAGCGGAATGCCGACTCGGAACACGTGATGCGTTATTTAGGTGTCGCCACGGAGACTCGCGGCTCACATACGCATACACCTCGGACACTGCTCTAAAGCAACGGTCAAAAAAGACCAAACTCAACGATTCGATTCAAAATCGATTCCCATCCGATATATCATTCATATTGCATCAAAGCCCAGAATCAATCACGGCCCGTGTGATGTCTTTCTTCAACTCTATAGGGTGCGTTAACCTTCGCCCATCTCATCACCTCGATGGTGCTCATGCCAATCGACTCGTTTCCATCCATCCATCCCATCCATCCATACGTATATTTTTCGTGTGTGATCGCAGACGTTCTATGCAACGCTCGGGGCCCAGAGGTCCGAAACGGTCCCCAACGCCGACTTCCGCCACATTCCCCAATGCCACATCGACTGATTCTGCACCCCCCGCATCCCCATCCGTGCTAGCTCATGGCACCCAGAAGCCGTTGTACCTCTGCAGCCCATTCGTCGAGGCAGCCCTCGTCAAGGGTAACTTCAAGACTATCGTCATGTTGCCCAAATATGTCGATATCATGGAATGGGTGGCTGTTAACAGTGCGTAGCGCCTCTTTCCAGCAGCATTCATCATGACGTTCTCACGGTGGGCCTTCCCCGAAAATTATATGAAGTCTTCGACTTCTTCCAGAACCTTAATATGTTCTATGGTGTTATTTCTGAATGCTGCACACAGCAGTGTTGTCCGACCATGTCTGCCGGTCCCACGTGGGTGGTATATCACATTCTATATTCTCGGGTCATTAATCAGGCCGTTTCTGCGGAAAGGTTGAACTATACTTGGATCAACCAGGACCGGAAGAGCGTTCAGCTGCCTGCACCAACATACATAGATTACGTTATGACCTGGGTGCAAAACCTTCTCGACGACGACAACACTTTCCCGACCAAATCAGGTATTACTCAACTGATCTCACTCTGCGATTAACCTCACGCAAAACTTTTTTTTTCTTGCGCCCCCACGCATCAGGACAGGACTTCCCCGCCTCATTTCCGTCGACCATCAAGCACGTATACCGTCAGCTCTTGCGCGTGTTCGCGCACATATACCATGCACACTACCCCCAGATTCTCCACTTACGCTCCGAACCGCACTTCAACTCACTCTTCGCACATTTCCTCGCGTTTGGGCGTGAGTACGAGTTGCTTGATGTTAAAGATGTCCGCGGCACGTCCAACGTCCCGGCTGTGGGCATCGGCGCTCTCTGGGAGCGTTGGAAAGAAATGGGCATTCTCGAGTCGTGATCGGGGGTCAAGTATTATACCGAACAAAGAGTCCGTTGTCGCATACAGGTTGCTGTGCGATCCTAGGCTCACCCGGTCAGATAATGTGAAGTCCCAAGGAAAGTTCAGATCTTTTATCTCAGACTCTGTTTACGAGTTGCATACCCATACCCATTCTGTTTTTTTTTGTACCCACCCCTTTCCTCTTCCACTTGTGTCCTCAGATATCACTGGCGGCGGTGGTCGTCATTACTCACCGATACGTCCCATCCCCAAATGAGACTTAGAATCCATTCAGGAGTGAAATAGATTCTAATGTACGATTCCGAACGTCACGAAAAATCTCGCCATGGGTCCGTTTAACAATGTTCAGGAAATGAACAGGTGCTCAATGGGGACTGTTATTACACGCCCCGAGAAGTGCCACTAACCGGCTGTCCGCACCGTGAAGAACGTGCAGCCGATTCCCAATAGAGTGGGGTCACCGTTTGCGCTTCCCTCAACGTCCATCTCTACGGAAGCATGGCCATAAGTTTCATGTTCTCCATCGACATGCGGGATATCCTTCCGAGGGCCGGTATAACCCTCTGAGCTGCTACATTTGGATTTTATTTCCTTTGGGCATTCATAGAAGCTTATCAGCTTTTGTCGCATCAATCCAAATGCGGAAGCATAATTTGGAGATGGAAATGACAGTAGAAGAATGGAATAATATTTTGTGGGAATAACCAAAAAAAAATTGGGGATAGTTACGCGATGTGTGCCACTAGCAAACATGCCACTCGATTCTGTAACCCCGCCGCCAGTGGACACACAGAATCATAGCTTTGTGAAACCTCGCGGCTGCTTGGTTTTGAGTTGCTTTGCCCGGTCGCGAAGGATGCGCCTGAGCAACTTCCCACTTGGATTCCTAGGAATGGCATCGATGAAGGCGACGCCACCCTGGAGATGCTTATACTTCGACTTGTTGTCGGCGACATGCTGAGCGGAAGTTAGAAAGCTCTCTTTCGCTGCCCCCGAGAAACCATTCATTTTAGTCCATACCTTGATAATGCTTGCCTTGATCTTCTCAGAGTCCCCCGAAGCTGCGCGCTTTGCAGCATTGGCCGAGAGCACCACAAAGGCGAATGGCAGTTCTCCACTGTACTCATCTGGGATCCCCACAACGCAGGCATCGGCAACATCTGGATGCCGCAGCAAGTGGCCTTCCAATTCTGCAGGAGCAACTTGAAACGCCCGGACTTTCAGTAGCTCCTAAGAAATATTTACAGGGTCGGCGCGATGTACAGGTGAGAGGACAAACCTTAACGCGATCGAGGACGAAAAGTTCGGACTTCTCGTTAACCATTGCTTCGTCGCCAGTACGGACCCATCTGCATCATCAGCTTGACATCTTCAGGGTAGAGCAACGACATGAAATGACACACCCATCTACGAAAGTTTCTTGCGTCCTGTAGATAAAAATGTCACATGAGGCACTCCATTGAACGAGATCCTACGCACGCCTTCTCATTGTTATGATATCGCAGGGCCATGGAGGGGCCAGTGACGTAGAGCTCCCCCAGCTCACCTAGCTTGGCGAGCGTGCCGTCCGGCTTCACGATTCGCGCACGGACGCCGGGAATGAAGACACCGGCACTTCCGGGGGTCCTGATTCTCTGCGAAGGAGGAAACATAGTAACCACTGTGCACGTTTCTGTCATGCCGTAGGCCTGCCCAATTTGTGCATTGGGAAGTACTTTCGTCACTTGCTCTTGCAGCTCGGCAGAAACTGGAGCCGCACCGCAGGCCAAGAACCGGACATGAGACAAATCGTAATTTTTCGTTGTTGGATGCTTAGCCAGAAGTACCGCCATTGGGGGGACGACCCTGAAACATGTATCAATCAAATGAAACAAATAAATCAAGGCGACTTAACCTACAATAAGTGTGTCACTCGGTACCGAACGATACTGTCGAGAAAACGAGTGAAGTTGAACTTCGGCGCGATCACTACGGTCATCTTGATAAAGTATTAAATACATACTTAGAAGAGTAGAAAACGCGCTTAACGTACGCCACAGTATAACTGGAAGTATAGCTTTTCCAAGCTGGGGATCAGGTCATGTGAAGAAGGCGTTGAAACAACGTACGCTGACAACCATTCCGTATATGTCTGTCCGGAAAGAAAAATCTTAGCTACCAAATAAAGATGTGCATTAAGTACCTACGATACAGCGGGAGAACTGTTCAATCAATAGAAGGAAGATCTAGCATATCTCTTACGAAAACAAATACTGGGACTCACCACACAAGCCGACATGTCCAGGTCTTAAATGCCTTTCTTCCCATGGTACAGATCCGTCATTTATATTTAGGAACGTAGATAGTTGAATGATATTCGCTATCAATGCATAGTGGGGTATTTCTACTGCCTGAAAAAATGCCAGATCAATGAAACAAGTAGCTTATCCAAGCGGAACATTCACCTTTGGCTTCCCAGTTGTCCCACTGGAGAAAGCAAGAAGCGCGACCTTCTTTCTGCCCTCTCCGGGCTCAAGTCGCCGTTCTACAAAATTTGCTTCCTCACCGAGGCCGTAAGCGATAAGGCCGTAAATGTCAAAACCCGAAAAGTTCGGCAGAGCGAGCTCGGGTGCACTAGTACTACTACCAACTACGACGATGCGATCAGTCGGCAGACCTGACTGCTGAGCCGCTATCACCGCTATCGGCAGGACGTCCGAATGCGCAACCATACTCATAGAGCCCGAGAGGCGAATATGATATGCGAGTTCTTCTGCGTTTGATGCGGGGTTCACGGTGCTGTTCAGCCCGAGAGTTCAGATTGGAACGAGATGTGGAACAAGGATGGGGACAAACGCTACGATAGCTCCCAGACGCTGAACGGCCCACATGACGATGGGGTAATCTACACCATGGCGTTAACGGCGCTCCTCGAAATGGGATAGTTGCCTTGGAAAGGACGGACCTACGTCGTTCTGACTAAAGATACAGACTAGAAAAACTTCATTTGGACGATGCTCAGAGGGTCATGGACGGCTTGAAGCCCTACCAACGTCATTCTCTCCTGGATAACGGGTTGAGCAGGTGCTGCGATTTTTTTATTACGAGCACTCACGAATCTTCAACTTTCTACTGAGAGCGTTCGCAAGTCCAAATACGCGACAGCGGATCTACCGACGTGATACCTCAACAATGATGCCCGAAGGATTAATCGACTGTCATTTACCACTCACCTCCTCAAACCCAATTTGACGCCCCGTTTTGTCATCAATAATCCAGGGAATTCCTTCTTTTCTGATTGGACGAGTGGGATGAGACGAGTCAAGGATAAACTGTGACAAAGTGAGATCGTCTGGAATGTGGGGTAAAATCCCTTTGGCTATGAATTCACCCATGTTCGTCCAAGTCAGGGAGAAAAAGTGGCTGCTGACAGTTCTATTCAGTTATTTAGGGCAGGATGTCCGAAGAGTGCGTTGTCAGTTGCCGGTCATCATCGAGCGCTAACAATAGTAAGTCTATTCAAACAAGTCTACATCGAATACTGAATACAGAACTAAGGCCCGGGATTGGTTAAATTACCCGAGGTGTAGCGCCTAAATGGTGCCTAAATCCATCGCAGAGAACTTCAAGCTTCATGGATTAAAATACAAAGTGGCGTAACTTAGGTGCGATCACGCATCCCAATCTCTAATCTGGGATCTGATGAATTCTGTGTGAGCCCCTCTCGTGAGAGCTCATGCGATTATTCGGATGTCTGGCTGTCCCACGCCATTATTTCGTCAGGGCCTTTGTATCTAGCAAAGACATGGATATGTGCCAAGGCCGGAACAGACTGCAAGCGCTATCAAGAACCAAATGCAGGCACTCAGAATGGGATTCAGGTTCAAAGCAAAAATTCCCGGGTGTACTCACAGGAGGATTGACGAACCACGCCGTCTCCCATTCTCGCTCCTCCCACGTGGCAATGATGAATTTGTGCACCTCTAACCCCGCTTGCCGCACGGCAGCCTCTTCTTCCGCCGTCCCGCGTGGACTGCGTACCAAAGAAGCCTCTGTAACTCCCCAATCAGAGAGTGCTGCGAGGCAAGCAGATAGCTTCGACGGTGATGGTGGAGGTGAATTCGCTGTGTAGCCCGTGAAGCCCCACAGACCGTCTTGCGATAAACGAGGCTTGATGATATCCGGGAGATCAGGCGGGAGAATGGGCAGAACAGTCCAAATCAAGTAATGCTCAATGGATGGAGGGACTTGAGACTATCATTAACGAATGCGCTGCGAAAAAAGGGACATGCATGCCTACCAGAGTACGGCCAGTCGTTCCTGATGATGCTCACCAACTGTAAAGGTATGTCTGCAGTGAAACACGGCTTGGTGTCTGGCGGAATACGAGGCAGACCTGAGTCGAGTAGCTCGACTTTTACAGAATCATCGCCCTTATTGGCAACCACTGGTGGAGACAGACGAGAGGGAAGTTTAGAGAGGGTGTCGGCTTTGCCCCATTGAAGTCGGTAATTGCAAAGATAATTTGCTATGGATAATGAGAAATATAGCAGAATATAAAGAAGTAACTACCAACCTATGCTCCCGTACTCTGTCCTGATCACTTCATTCGAACGCCGGTATCGCTCCTGAAGTTTCTCGTCGCGCTTAAGAAGCCCGAGGTCCCTAGAAACATCAACTAATGCGAAAAAAAAAAGATACAAAACGTCAACTTGCCCAGAGTTCACGAAGGTCTTGAGTTGTTCCCAGGTAAACTTTGCGGGATAATGAACAAGCAATTCTTCTCTCGTCGGTGGGCCTTCACCTAGCGGAACAGTATCTGGCGATGAGCCATCAGGGTCAGCAGCAAAATTGGCGGTCATACGTCGGCTCGTGACTGTTGCAACACAACCCAAGGCTTTACATAGAAGGAAGTGGTGAAGATGTAACGGGAAAATATGATAAGATAAGACAAGTTGTGATGTTAGACCAACATTATGATAGGTCAAGCACATTTGATTTGTATTCAAGGCACCGTACAGATCTGGTGATCGTCACGGTACGGCACAAAGGCGTTACGACTCTTGCGAGTCTAACTTATCTAAGGTCTCTGTACCACCTATCGGGTGTCATCCCTCGCCATTATGCCATCCCGTACATCTCATCGCCATCGTGGAACCAACCCAAGGCGCGGCGCCGGCCCCAATTCAAGACTGGTCGCAGTCACAGATAGGAGCTCTGATTCGACCCCCCGCGGCAAATTCGAGAATATTCCCTCGATCAGTCGAAGTAGCGGTTTAGAACGTGATGGAGATACGTACGCTCTTCAATCCTTCTTCCATTCTTCCATAAGTCTGAGATAGATGACGCGTACAGGCTCAAAGATCCAGGCGTTCAAGAGGAATACCGGGAGTTCTTGCAGCAAAAGGTAATGCATACGGATGGTGCCTGTGGAGCGGAAAACTGGGCTCATCGTGTCGACGAATGAAGCTTGACGCTTACTGGAAACGAAACGCTTCCTCGGCAAGTTTTGAAGGGTCTGCAACTCAGAAATCAGAGATAGAAAGCAACATTCTCATCCAATTTCGTCCGTCCCCTCTCATGTTATCCACTTCTATTGATATCGTCGTTATTTCTGTAGGGAAACTCCGCGAAGGGATCTCGTCCTCGCAACGTCATGACCAATTCGCAGTTGAAGGTGAATTCACCTCGTCATGTTCTCATTCTTTTCAATTCTAAACGTATTTTCTATTTAGCGTATGAGACTTCTCTTTGGTTATCGATCATCTTCCGCTCCCACACTCAGACAACGTCGATTCTTTCTCATCTTCTCCCCGATCTTTACCTTTCCGCCACATCTCTTCTCAAACGCGACGCTTCTTCGTCCGAGTCCCTGACGGTCCTGCTGGCCTCCCTCCATTCTCTTGACATCCACTATCCCTCTCAACGAGCATTTTTCGACGTACTAAAGAATCTCCCGCCTTCGTTACCTGTTCGGGACGACCATCGCGATTGGCTCCGTGAGCTGTCGCGTTCACTACGCCGCGGTGGATACTCACAGTTTCGGCGACTGACGCAAATGTCGCATCTTGAGCGACTAGTCGCACCGGGAATACCTGATCAAAGCCGCCCTCCCCGTGCGGAACCTGATCTTGCTCTGCTCTCCTTGCAAACTCTCGTGGCCAGCCTTCGGGGTCATCTCCGCCTCACCGCTTGGAGCGTGATTCGCAGCGCCTACCGCGAGGTCTCGCTCTCTCTATCAGATACGTCGGCGTGGCTATCCGTCGTGCTACTTTTACAAACGGAAACGGGAAAACAAGAGGATCGCAAAGAGGGTGACCGTGTGCAGCTTTGGTTCATCACTAGAGAGAACTTAGGAGAGATTGGAAGGAAAGAAAGTCCTGGACGATGGGCAATGAAGGCCAAGAAATAACTCCTGTTTTTGGGTATAACTCTTTTTTCATCAGCACCCCCTTGCGCTTTACCCTAGCTACATATATGCGCTGTATCCATGAAATCTGAGGTATAATGCTAGCTACAGTGATTCCCATCCTGCGTCAAATCCAAAAGAGTCCATAACGGACATCACGGTGGTGTTGTGAGAGAAACTTTGTTCAACAAGTCGGCAAGATTGTCGGCCTCTCTATCCGCCTCGTCCTTCCCTCCTTGAGCTTCCACGAATTCTTCAGTTATATCACCTTCCTCCGCATCTTGTAACTCATCCTCCTCATCCTCATCCTCTTCTTCATCTTCATCGCAAAATAGAAATATTCCACCTCTTGCGATAAGAGTGTCCTTCAAAGTCTGAATCCCCGCGTCGTCCTCGTCTGCATCATTTTCTTGGAATTCGATCCTGGTGACCTCCTTCAAGTGCGCTTCAATTGCATTAGCGAGCAAGGCAACCGCGCCGTCCTCAAGATTATCGTTCTGCAGTTGCAGCGTCCGAAGCAGCGGATTCGATCCCTTTGCTAGCACTCCAATAACTTGTGGGATCTCACCCTCTTCAGATAGCACGCAGTCCGAGAAGTTGAGCGTGCGTAGGTTCGGCCATGAAGATAATGCAGCAGCGAACGCCTGGTCGCCGCTCTGCGCAAGCGTGTTGTCCTGCAAATCGAGGAGTTCGAGAGCGGCATTTTTCGCCAGTCCTTCTGCCAGAGCGGCGGAGCCAGCCATGCGGATGCCATTCTGTGGCATGCGCACCTCGACGAGCGTGCCGTGTGCCGCGAACGCTTCCGCCCACGCGGACGCCGAGCCGTCTTCGAGGCGATTGCGACCGCAGACGACGACGCGCAGGCTACTGCGTTTATCGGCCGGTATGGCTTTCCGCACCGCCGCATTGTCGCGCAGCGCGTTGGCGATCACGGTGCCGCCTTCCGGCCCGAGCCCGTTGTTGTTCAGGCGGAAAATTTGAAAGGACGGGTTTTTTGAGAGGAACGGCACGATGGGGTCCACGGACCGGCCGCCAAACGCGTTGTCCGAGAGGTTGACCTCTACGAGGTGTTCCTTGTCGATTAGAGAATCGCAGAGCGCGGATAGCGCCATCGGGATTTCGGTGATGAGACGTCCAGTAAAGATGTCGGCGAAATCTGCGACCTGTGCGCGCGATGGGGGTCGGCATCGATTGTCCGTAAGATAGGAATGGGAAGGCGTACTCTGATTCCCGAAGCCTTCTTCAGTACTTCCGCGAGGGCTTCAGCCGCACCGACACCAATCGTGTTCCCGCATAGGTGGATCTCCTCAAGATGTGCGATATTTGGTTCAATCTGTTGGAGATAGGGTTCGATATCTTCGCGGGTATTGAGCTTTAGGCCGAGACCTTCGATAGAGTAGTTCATGTAGGCGACTGAGGAGGTAGATGCTAGGCAATATTGGGTATCCAGCCTCCAGCCCCCAGACCCGTTAAAAAGACGCGTTTGTCACGTGACTCGAGCGCACGGTGACAACGAAACGAAAAAAGCAATCACACTTTCTTTTGCTACACTATAAAATGCCACAAATCAGAAGAAAGATCTTAGCAACAATTATTTGATCTGTATCATTCAAAAAAAGTGTGCAATAGATGGTATGTAAAATGAAAGTAACTGGGGGAAAATAGTTTCTGAAGAAAGAGAGTTGTGGGCGACGCAAGGCAGCTCGGAGTGACAGTGACCTCGTTCTCTGTGTTTGATGCTGTGGAACTACAGTAGGCGGTCGTCCACGCATTGGCAATTTGTGAGAGCCCTATCTTGTACCTCGCACCAGCCTTTCGGGTTTCATGGAGCGGGTGCTGTTCCTTTGAACCTTTCGGGCCATAGCTTCGGAAAGGAGGGAGGTCATAGCCTGGTGGATGGTCATCCTCTTCTTTGGCGCTTGGGAGGTGACAATGGGAGTGTCGATAAGTGATCGTAGCGCGTCACGTGCGATGGGTTTGTCCAGTCTCAGAGACCGGGCCTTCGGGGTTGAGTTGTACTAGGTGCTCTGGGACAGTATCCGCAACGGCAAAGAGGCCGTTCTTAAGCCAGGCAGTGAAGACAGACTTATTTTCTTCAATAAACTCGATGGATACTTTGCCTGCAGATATCTGCGCGTTTTGAAACTGAAGAAGCACATAATCAACTTGAATGTGCACTTCTGGCGATGTGGTACAGAGATAAAATGGCATCCTCGAAGGGTACCTGATGTCAAGGTAATCAAAGCCCAGCTGCGACTCGCGCTTGTAAAACAGCGAGGGTGCTAAGAATCACAGCTACCTGTTGCTTGTGAGTTTGAATATGGGTTTAAATATCAAACATCTGAACGACTTGTGCTGTATGATGGTGGATATAGGATCTACCCTCTTTGCTTCCGTATACGCTTTGAAACCAGCGTCCAATAGCTCGCCGCTCAAAATGCCACCTTGCGCTGAGTAGTGTGCCGAAAAAGGTATGTGGACAACGCTAATGGCCCGGGGCCTTTCCCCATAGCACGAACGGGAGCGGACACACGTACCACGGAAACCTGTTTTTTCACAACGGATCCACGAATCACCAATAAACCATTGAAGTCATACCTCGACCTCCTGTTCAGTTACCTCGCAGAAAGCATCGAGCACGAGGAAGGAATAGAGGGGAACCAAGCTGAGTCCGGGATTTGCCGAACAGCTACATGACTAAAATCCGTTCCTGGCTAGTGGCGCTCACATTTTCCGTGTCGCGTTGTGAAAAGCTCGGAATCGACGTTCAACAATACTTGGGTTTCAAGCTTCAAAGCTTCAGCGCTTCAGCTTCAGCCCTCCACCCGAGCTACTCCTAACTGTAGCTAAATTGCTCTTTGCCAACTGATAGATTATCTGACTTCTCATCACAGTCCCGTTATATTTCGACGATGTCTCTGACCGATCATCTCCGGGATCCGCTTTCGCTTGATCCAAAGTCACAATGGCTTGCTTTCACATCAAAATTTCCAGACTGGTCTGCATACTCCCAGATCGATCTCGAGAACGCGTCGCCGGGGGATATACTGTCACTGGCGTCAAGATTTCTTCTCTTTCCCTCCTGCACCCACCTCATCGCTGACACCTTTCGTCCCCTCTTACTTGATCTATGCGCGCGTTGGCTCGAAAGTTCGGACGCATTAGAAGATAAGCTAGCCGCTTTGTGTTCCTTGCTGCAACCACACATAGAGATTTTCCCGTACGTGTCTTACTCTTATCACACTCTCCTGATGAACTGACGCAACTCGTAGCGTGCTTTCGGCTTTTCTACAATACTCTGTCCCTCAGGCCGGCCCACTATCCGCAATACTTGATTTTGTACCACCTGAAACGGTCGCCACTTCCCACTTGCATCGTGTACTCCTTGCCTATTATCGTATTTTGACGGCTAATCCTGAGCTGCCAAACTTGCTTGATTGGCCACTGGAACCGCTCTCTCGACTTTTTTGGGCACCACACCCCGACACTGGAGTTCGTTATTTGTCCATTCGATGTTACGCGCTGCAGAGTGGAATGAGCGAATCGGAGAGGGAGAAATTGGAGAATGCCGTTATAGGGTCTATCGCTCATGTAGAATGCCCTTTGGAATTTGGGGTGAACGTTCACGGAAATGTCAATATCATTGACGGTTGGCTCCTTCCTATTATCGAAAAACAGCGAATCCACGATGCCCGAAATGCCATTGCCACTGATACGCGGGATTTTTCCCTGAGGCAGGGAGGTGACCGCATAGAGCTTTCTGACTTGAGGTACGTCCCTCTTGCCTGTATTGACACGATCTAACCTCTTTCCATAGCCCTCTAGTCACTAGCATTCACGGGGTTTTGATGTTTCGTAGCCACACGGCTATTGCGACCCCAGCAATCCCCTTAGTCCCCACAAATGGTGCAGTCAAGGCATCACGTGCCTTGGCGTTGTGTATATCACTCAGGCTTCCCGTTCTTTTGACATCTCCCCCATCCTCAGGCAAGACACTCCTATTGTCTAACCTTGCATCGACACTTCACCCAGGGGTTAAGAACCAACTTGTCATAATCAACCTCGCGGACACATCTATTGATGCTGGATCTCTTCTTGGTTCATATGTACATTCCGCGAGATCTCCGGGTACTTTTGAATGGAGGGAAGGCGTTCTCGTGCAAGCGATGAGAACAGGGCGATGGGTCATTTTTCAAGATATTGACAAAGGAAGCAACGAGGTACTCGGGACTTTAAAGCCCCTTGTCGAATCCCTGGGCCCGGGGAAATGGATTGGCGGACGAGCCAAGCTTTCCATCCCAAATCGAGCAGAGGTAGTGGCGGCGGAGAACTTTGCGATTTTTGCCACACGGTCAACTACTGTTTCTGGTGATGGGCATTCCTCACCTACATTTTTCGGAGCGCACAAGTTTTACGAAATCATTGTCTCTGCTCCTACTCAAGAAGAGCTCCGCATCATCATCGCCTCTTCGTTCCCAAAACTCTCTGGCCTTGTTACATGGGGCATCACTACCCTGTGGAATGCCATCAAGGCAGTAGGGACCACCTCCACCGACCGGGAGGTAAGTTTACGCGATCTACGGAAGTTCTGTTCGCGCTTGGATGCTCTTCTCCCGACTTCGTACCAGCCATTGGATGTCGATATATCGCATGAACAAATGGATCCCCCACGATTATTCGTCTCTGTATTTCCAAACCCAAATCTTCGCGAAGAGATATTCCTGGAAGCCCGAGATGTCTTCTTTGGCGCGGGATCTTTAACTACTGCTTCCCGCACGCGCGCCATAGCTCTTGCAACCATCGTAGCTGAACACCTTGGCCTCACGCGGGAAAAGTGTGATTGGCTTCTCAGTCAGCATGCCCCTGACGTTGTCACCGAAGCAGATCCCAATGGCCGCACCATCGCTTTACGTCTGGGCAGCATTAGGTTGTCAGCGTGGACAAGCAAATCAGATATTATACCTTCCCCCACGCGCCCATTCGCCATGCATCGTCCTGCAGCGACTCTTATGTCGCGAATAGCGACCTGCATTTCTATGGGCGAATCAGTGCTTCTTACAGGCGAGACCGGCACCGGAAAGACGAGCGTCATCACGCATCTGGCCTCACTCCTCCATCGCCCGCTCATCTCCGTCAATCTTTCACAACAGACAGAGTCCTCCGATCTTCTCGGTTCCTTTAAACCAATTGATGCGCGCATTCCTGGCTCTGAGCTGCAGCTGCAGTTCCTGGACTTGTTCCGAAGCACGTTTAGTCAGAAGAAGAACGTGAAATTTGAAGAATCGACATGGAAGGCCGTCAAGGAGGGCAAGTGGAAGCGAGCTGTTGGGTTGTGGAAGGAAAGCTTGAGACTGGCGAAGGATAGGATTCGCGGCAAGTTGAGCGAGGCTACTGGGTATGTGTTCCGCTACCTTGGGTAGTCAGAGACTCACCTCCGGCAGGGGAGAAAGTCCGGATATTCTTGATTCAGAAACGCCCCGAAAACGCAGAAAAACCGATGAAGTTCACTTCCAGGAATCAAATCGGAAGTGGTCAGCATTTGAGTGGAACGTTTTACAATTCGAAGCGCAATACATTACGAAAAAGGGTAAATTTGCGTTTGGCTTTGTGGAAGGCCCACTTGTAAGAGCGCTAAGATCCGGGAACTGGTATGTAGATCACTATCCCACAATTCTAGAGAGGTTGATTTTCGCATAGGATTTTGCTCGACGAAATCAATCTCGCCAGCCAAGAAACACTTGAAGCCATCTCAACACTGCTTCGTGACCCCATTTCATCTATAACTTTGACCGAGAATGGCTCCATGGAGCCGGTCCCTAGACATCCCGACTTCCGGATCTTTGCCTGCATGAATCCAGCGACTGATGCCGGCAAAAAGGAGCTCCCGCCCAATATTAGGTCGTTCTTCACCGAAATAGAGGTTCCCCCTCCTGACGCAGATCGAGAGACACTTCTGGCCATCATAAGACAATATATTGGACCGACTGCCGTCAGTGACAAAGCTGCCATCATGGATATTGCGGAGTTCTATACCGCCGTTAAGGCACTTTCGGCCGAAAGACGTATAGCGGATGGATCGAACCGCAGGCCGCACTTTAGTATGAGGACCTTGGCTAGGGCCCTGACCTTCGCAGCTGAAATCGCCAGCGCATATAGTCTTCGGAGGGCATTGTGGGAGGGATGTTTGATGGCATTCACAATGGCCTTGAATGTGCCTAGCGCGGACCTTGTTACTTCTCTGGCCCAAAAACATATATTGAATGGGGTCCGTAATATCCGTCTGTTACTTACGAGGGAGCCCGCGCCGCCTCAGTCACGCCCCCAAGAAGACTTTATCAAGTTTGGCCCTTTTTATCTCGAAAAGGGCAACTTAGCCGAACTCCCAACTGATGACTATATTATGACACCATCCGTAGAACGAAAGCTTATTGATCTCGCGCGTATCATTTCCACCCGCATGTTCCCGGTCCTGATTGAAGGGCCCACGTCCAGTGGGAAAACAAGCACAGTCGAATTCTTGGCGAAGAGGACAGGCCATCGCTTCGTCCGGATCAATAACCACGAACACACGGACATCCAAGAGTACTTAGGAACTTACATCTCCGATCCAGTTTCTGGAAAGCTTGTCTTCAAAGATGGACTTCTTGTTCAGGCACTACGCCAGGGAGATTGGATTGTACTGGATGAACTAAACTTGGCGCCGACGGATGTTCTCGAAGCTTTGAATCGCCTCTTAGATGATAATCGCGAATTGTTCATCCCTGAAACACAAGAGGTCATCAAGCCGCATCCGCATTTCATGCTGTTTGCTACCCAGAATCCTCCTGGCCTGTACGCGGGTCGCAAGGTCTTATCACGTGCCTTCCGAGGCCGCTTTCTGGAGGTTCACTTCGAAGATGTTCCACAGGCGGAGCTCGAGACGATTCTATGCCAACGCTGTTGCATCGCACCATCTTACGCTCAACGTATCGTCGCGGTTTTCCGCGAGTTGCAGAAACGACGTCAAACCAGCCGTGTTTTCGAGAGCAAGCAAGGCTTCGCTACCCTCCGCGATCTCTTTCGCTGGGCCGGTCGGGACGCAGTTGGATACCAGGAGTTGGCGGAGAATGGCTACATGCTTCTTGCAGAGCGCGCGCGACGGGATGACGATAAGGCTGTAGTGAAAGGCGTCATCGAGTCTATAATGAATGTCCGTATCGACGAGGCCCCACTTTACAACTTCGATCGTCTCGGAGACGACATCAAGGGCTTCCTCGGCTTCCATATTCCTTCTTCAACCAACATCGTCTGGACCAAAGCTATGCAAAGACTCTTAGTCCTTGTTGGCCGCGCCTTGCGCTCCAAAGAGCCGGTCTTGTTCGTTGGTGAAACTGGATCAGGAAAGACTTCCGTGTGCCAAGTCTACGCAGATGCAGTCAACAAGCGGTTGCTCACTCTTAACTGCCATCAAAGCACAGAAACTGCGGATCTTATCGGCGGTCTGAGACCTATCCGCAGCAAAGCTGCTCTAGAATCCGAAGCCTTTGGCGAAGCATCTTCATTGCTGTTGCAATGCGGTATCACCAGCATCCCCAATGACACAACCTCTCTTCTTACCGCAATCGAACAATTAGAAAAGTCCAATCTTGTTGATCTAAGCAAGGCACAGGAAGTCAAACTGAAGCTTCGGCGGACCAATGCGATCTTCGAATGGCACGACGGCCCGCTTGTCGAAGCGATGAAAACCGGTGATATACTCCTAGTTGACGAGATCTCACTGGCAGACGACTCTGTGCTAGAGCGATTGAATAGCGTTCTGGAACCGGCACGGACCATCATACTCGCAGAAAAGGGAGGGGACAATGCTGAAGGTTCTCTCGTGCAGGCGGCATCGAGTTTTCAACTTATCGCTACAATGAATCCTGGGGGCGATTATGGTAAAAAGGAATTGTCACCGGCGTTACGCAATAGGTTTACCGAGATCTGGGTACCTCCGGTGGACGAACGGGCGGACCTGGCCCAGATCATCGCCAGTTCGTGGCGATACGAAACCCTCCAACCATACACATACCTCGTCCTCGACTTCATTGAATGGTTAGGCAGTCGCGCGTCCGACCCCAGTCTGCTAGGTTTACGTGATATCATTGTCAGTCTTCAGTGACATATTCCAATACTCGTTACCAACTCTTTTTTTCCAGGCTTGGGTCACCTTCTCCAATTCCATGCTGGATAATACCGTGATGAAGGCGATGCCTCTCAACGAGATCTTTGTAAGTCATTCGTAGATATAACATGCTCGGAGGTTAATTGCGGGACTTCTCTAGCATCACGCTGCTCACATGGCTTGCTTGGATGGCCTAGGTGCCTTGCCAGCCCTTTCGAGTTACTCCCTGGCATCCCTGAGAAAATTTAGGGACGATGCCCTTGTAAAGCTTCACGAATTGGCTCCCATTAACCCGGACGGATCTTCCTTTTATAATCCCAGCCATGACCAAGGCTACTTCGTTCAACTAGGCGCATTTGCCATTCCCCGGGGT
The DNA here is from genome assembly GCA_003314055.1 of Lactifluus hygrophoroides. NCBI lineage: Eukaryota > Fungi > Basidiomycota > Agaricomycetes > Russulales > Russulaceae > Lactifluus > Lactifluus hygrophoroides. The sequence continues at coordinate 30,842 of QLPC01005928.1, read as the reverse complement.
CCCCAAGAACCGGCGCCTCATACTTATGACATCCAGGCACCTACTACCCGAGATAATGCCATGCGCTTGGTTCGTGCCTCCCAACTTTCGAAACCCATTCTTCTCGAGGGCAGCCCCGGCGTGGGAAAAACTAGTCTTGTTACTACACTTGCTAACATCTGCGGGTACCATCTATGCCGCATCAATCTCTCGGATCAGACAGATCTTGCAGACCTTTTTGGTGCGGACCTCCCTCTAGATGGTGGACGGCCAGGTGAATTTGCATGGAAGGAGGCCGAATTTCTCAAAGCCATGCAAGAAGGGCATTGGGTTCTCCTTGATGAGATGAATTTAGCACCACAGTCTGTGCTTGAAGGGCTCAATGCAGTATTGGATCATAGAGGAACCGTGTACGTGCCAGAGTTAGGACGGTCCTTCACACGACATCCCTCGTTTCGTATTTTTGCAGCCCAGAACCCCATACAACAAGGCGGCGGCCGCAAAGGACTACCCAAATCTTACGTCAATCGTTTCACGAAGGTTTTCATTGACCCTTTAACGCCAGCTGACCTTCTTCAAATCTCAAAACATATGTTCCCAAAATACCCCGAAGACTGGTTACAGTTCATGATTCTGTACAACTCGCGATTGGAAGAAGAGACTTCTCTAAAGCATTCTTTCGGGAGAAACGGAAGTCCCTGGGAATTCAACTTGCGGGATATCTTTCGGTGGGGTACTTTATTACACGGAGACGACACACCTCTTCATCCTGTGGAGCATCTTCGTTCCGTGTATCTTTCTCGTTTTCGAACGGATTCGGACAGAGAATCGGCCCGTGCTTTATTCGACTCGGTATTCAACCTTTCCAGCGACTTCTTATCCATAGTGCCACATCCATTCATCTCCTCATCAAATGTTCAAGTGGGACATTTCGTCGAATGCAAAAAGCAATCGTTTAAATCACCCTCTCGTCCCGGCGTCATTCTTCAGGCTCACCTACCGTGGATCGAAGCTGTGGGTGTCGCACTTCAGAAGGGGTGGCTTGTCATCGTTTCAGGTCCACCTAACTCCGGAAAGACGTCACTAGTCCGTGTAATGGCCGAACTGACCGGAAATGCGCTACAAGAGATCTCTATTAATCATGCCACGGATACCACCGATATCCTAGGAAGCTACGAGCAAGTCAATGGAAATTTTTGCGCTCTTTCCCTTATCCGTCGCGCACTCCGGCTTGCCGAAGGTGTTTCACGTACTTTTGGTGGCTCTAAGAGTCTCAATTTGTCAAATTTTGGTCGATTGAGGGCGGCTATCACTGGCTCATCTCCAATCGAGTCACTCTCTGATCTCCTGCAGACAACGCTTAACATTTTGGAGGGCTTAGTAGATCTAGACGAGAACAGTCTCCGAGAAAGAGTCGACCTTCAGAAGAGGTTGAATATCGAGCTGGCTGCATCGAAAGAAACCGGGCAATTCGAATGGATCGACGGACCCCTAATTAGGGCGCTCAAGGAGGGACACTGGCTTGTACTCGACAATGCCAATCTTTGCGGTCCATCGGTTTTAGATCGACTCAATTCTCTGTGCGAGCCGTCAGGCGTTCTCACCCTCAACGAGCGAGGTCCCGTGGATGGAATAACTCCAGTGATTGTACCACATCCGAATTTTCGACTGATTATGTGTCTTGATCCCCAGCATGGAGAGCTTTCTAGAGCAATGCGTAATCGTGGCATAGAAATCGCATTGTCCCCCCCGCAAACCCCGGAGGATATGTGCCGTCTTCAGGAATTCCAGTTTCTACCATCTTCGCGTCGCTCGGATGCACACGTGTCAGCCTTTGACTTTGAGCTTGTGCGCAGATGCCTGGAGAGCGCAGCATCCTTATCAGGACCTGCGACGTGGGCACCTGCAACGGCCCTAGTAGGCGATATGTCAGCTTCAGCTGTCGTTGACCGTGTTGCCTTGATTCTCCCACGAGACGTTCATAGTCTTCCACCCCCATCCCTGGCCGTCCTTAACTTCTTTGTCCGTTCGATGGTATATACGAGCCACATGGCCCGGTGTATCTCAGGACTTGGTTCGTCTGACCGAACTGGACCTCTGCGCAATTTGCATCTAGTGCTCGACAAAATCAAAGATAACTTAACTTGGCCCAATCTCGAGCGAATCCGGGACGCCGTCTTGCCAGCCTCAGCTATCTTGGATCCCTCTTTGGTCAGTACCCTCAGCATCCTCTCCCCGCTCATTGGTATAGCCATAGTTATTGTTACTAATACTGACTGCTGGGACGATTAAACAGTCGATGGACTTTTTCATGAAATCGACAATCGCCGTATCCCCATTCATAGAATCCGACCATCTTACAACTCAACGCACGATTTTGCGCATGTACGAACTATTTGTCAGGACAACATATGATGATTCCTGGGAGATGTCTTTGCTACATCTGAACGCGCGAGAAGATGATAAAATGGACGGTCTATCTCATGAAATCATAAACTGCCTGGATGAGTTCACCAGAGCTATCAATGAGCATGGTGCGAAACTACTTAAAGAGACAAGGTCTTTCACTCGAGACTTTTTGGTGAGAAAGCCGTTTACGTAATTTTACCTGAAACTGAGAGAACCTGCAGGCTGAAGTCCAGTTAACTATCGACCTTCTTAAGTACACCGCCTTTCTACGGCGCCAACCTCACAGATCCTTCAACTTCTCCCTCTTGCAAACAGTGACTTCGTGGATACAGGAAGCTCTTCGGTTGACGTCAGTTCATCTCCCTGACATCAGTAGATCTGGGGAGCATCTTTCGCGTGCGGTGGCATGTACTTCAGGATTCGGACTAAATGATATATGGACATCCTGGATGGGCTCAATTAGTCTACATTCTTATTTTCCCGAGGCAGAACATCCAACTCCAGGTGGTAATGTTAGTGAATCTGGGCAGGGTCGGTCTCGCATTGTATGCCATCTACCTATCGCCTAATCTCTTTTCAGAAATGCTATCGCAGCAATTGGAACTCATCGATACGAGGTGTCGTGTGACTGGATTCCCCCCCGGTCATCCCAACGCTGAAAGTGTCTTGGTTCCGCTTGGCCAGGTATGCAGAAACTGTGTATCACCCATTTCACGAGAGTAACCACTCCCTCATCAGTGCATCTCCGATAGAAGTGGGTTGTTCAACAAAGTCTCCGTCATAAAAGAGTTGGGAATTCTAGCACATATGCCTGACGAAGCTTCCCTTCTAGTACGTGTGCAGTCGATGTGACTTACACGGGTCTGATGGATCACAGTCTCTTGCTCAAATCACCAAGTTAGCATTTCCAGACGGCCACGTGTCGCTTCAGCGGTTTATCTCGTATAAACAGGGTGCTTGGGCAGCGGGGAACAAGTGTTCGTCGTATCTTCAGTTACCCCATTATTTCCGTCTTTGGCTAATTCCTCTACAGCTGGCGATGTTGGTATTATACTGTCAGCATTCGGATCGTGGTTGCAGGCTTTGTGGGACCATGATGACCCTGGCGGTCCTTCAATTCTTTTCCGACCAACGGAGCTTTCGGTGACAATCCATGCATAGTAAGACTAGTGGCATCCGGACTTGAGCCATTCTGATATGCCCTCAGTGATTGGCGTGGTGTCACTTTAGAATCAGTGAGCACTTATCAAAGAGCCCTTGAGGACCACTCGCGTCTTTTTGCTGTGACTGGAAGTTGGGGCTCGAGTCGAATCGACGATGTGACAACATTATATCGTAAAACATTGCTACTTGTAGGTACTCCAGTTCCTCTGCACGCAACACGTGATCTGACTTGACTCGCGGAACGTACTTCTCCAAATCAGCTTGCGTCCATCTTCCGTGAATCTTTCGACGAGCCTACACTCGAAGATCTACAAAAAGCCTATCACGGTTCCTATCCATTCTCCGACCTCTTGTCCCTGCTGAGGCGATCGTCCCACGAGTGGCTCGGATCGTCTGTCGATCGTTTCCTCAGCGAATCGGTGGCCCAAATTGGCTCTGACGAGTCCCGCTCTGGCACCATTAGGACCTTAGGCCGTAGTTGGATTGCCCTTTCACGGTTTTTCTTCGATCTATACATCCCAAATACGCCATTAGACCCAGTAGCCTTACAAGGTTCCAAGTCAGAATTCTGGAGCGCAGAACTCGCTTCCCTGTCTCAACAACTGGAGCTCGAGATAGAATTTGAGCGCCGCGTCACTGGGAATACTAGCAATGGAACTATCTACTACCTCAATGAACAGATAAAGCACGTTCAAGAGCGCCTGGATAACCTCCCCAATCTTCCCGTTAAGACTGGACGTGATCTCTTCCGTCTCCGAGAATTCTGGTCTGAGATTTCGCAGTTCATGCTCAAGATTGTCGCCGAATCTCGGCTAAACCAGCTCACCCTCGCATTTCACGCAAAAAGTCCAGAAGCACCAGCAAGTGAGCATGTCATTCAAGAGACCATTGCCAGGTTTAGTCATCGCCTGGAAAGCGTCTATCCGGATTTCGACGATATCAGTAGGCCGTTGCAATCAGCCTTGCGATACTTACGGCTCGGTATCCGCCTCATGGCTCACGCTTCCGTGTGCGAGGGGGCAACGGCTATTGAAAACTTGTCGCAAGCCCTCACGGCTTTCCCCTCCGTGGGTGGAGCAACTGCATTGATTGCCGCTAATACCAATGGAGACTTTCATGCCGCTGAATGGAGCTCCCTTGGGTCAATACTACTTGTATTAACAGCCATTGCCTTTGAGATCGAACTGGGTATCAGCTTGCAATCTCGGATCGCTGCCATAGAATCCATGTATGAGCGGGCTGTAAGGCTCTGGCTCATAGGTCAAAAGAAGCGAGAAGAGGAAGATGTTGCGGCACAATCGTTGTATCGCACAAACCGTATCACTCACGACGCTATAACCGAGTCGAAACTGGAGGAGGAGGAATTCCTGTCCTTATTTCCTGACTATGAAGCTCTCCTTGATCCAGACCAGGGACAAGAACATGGAACTGGTGATGCAGTTGGACAATCCATACCGTCCGACAGATCCTATCCGAATAGCCTTGTGCTCCTACATTTAGGCATCACGACTCCTGGAAGCTATCCCATGAACGCTCAAACGAAACTTGATAACCTTCGCGCGACATTCCTAACCTCAATCCTAGACAAACACCAAAACAATCTTCCAGAAGCTTTAGACGAATGCGGGTTCTCGCACCAACTCACTCTTCTCGCAACTCGCCTACGCGACCTCAACCAACCTGACGCATCGAAGGCCATGCGCCCGTATAACTTCTACACTGACACACATGTGCCAGAGATACGAAGAGCGGCGGCTCTCGTTGAATCCCTTAAGCTGCGACTGGATGTTCTTATACGGGAGTGGCCAGATCAAATGGTTCTACAGCACCTGAGAGATCGGTGCTCCCAAATTCTCTCACTCAGCGCTCAGAGTCCTGTTGCGAAAGTTCTGGCTTTCCTGGAACAATTGCTATTGCAGACTGACGATTGGGAAATGTTCGCCAGCAAAGAAAATACGCTGAAGGAACACCGGGATGCAATAACAGAATTGATCATTTCTTGGAGACGACTTGAGCTGTCGTCGTGGCGCGGCCTCCTTCGGACGCAGGCTATCGCCTTCGAGGAAGACGTTTCGGAATGGTGGTTCCGACTGTACAACGCTATTGTTCGGGGTCTTCTGGATATCGTGGACCGTAGTCATTCAGAGAACCTGAATGAATACTTGGATCAGCTTGTTCCACTTCTAGATGGCTTCTTCAAAATGAGTCCTCTCGGGCAATTCTCACGGCGTCTAGACCTTCTTCGGAGCTTTTTACCCTTTCTTGAATGCCTTACTCTTACCAGATTAGAACATGCAAGAGGGCCTCTACGTCGCGTTCAACGAATCGTATATTCAGTTCAGGCTTATTACTCGGAGTTCGTCTCTTCAATTACGTCATCACTCACATCACAAGAAAAGGCGGTCGAGGAAGAGATTCAAGGCCTCATAAAGATTGCCAGCTGGAAGGACGTCAATTTTCAAGCTCTCAAGGCTAGTGCCAAAAAGACGCACAATCAACTTTACAAACTTGTCCGAAAATATCGTGATATCATGCGTCAACCCGTCAATGCTCTCCTCCAGCCGGAGCGAGCGTCCATTCCCGAGGTACTAATAGAAACAGGCTCTCTTATCCCCCCCTCGATACACAGCACAGTAGACTCAAGCGGCCTGCTGACTGACGTGCCACTGGTTGATGGTCCGGCTTATTTGCGAGATCTAAGCAAGATATACAGGAAATTCGACTTATTGATCACCACCCGCATTGATACCTTCGTCAAATCACGACAGTCCAACGAACTGGATGATCTGGCCCAGCGAATAATATCAACCGCCAATGAGCTGGCTTCAGTCCCAGTTTCGACAGGAGTCACGGCTGAGCGAAGAGAGAAGCTTTGGAAGGCCCTTCTGGTGCGCAAAAGGAAGGCATGGAGTGACTTTGTAAAAGAGCTCAAAAGTATTGGCCTCGCGACGAATGTCCAATCCACGGTACTAACACAACAAAGGAACGATCGCTGGCTCGGAGAGCAACCATTCCCGGTCATCGGAGATAGTAGCTTTCCATGTGTGCAAAGCTCAGAGAAATGGTTCTTTCGATTACAAGGCTTGCTCCCCAGACTGCGAGCTGCACTGGTTGACCACCATGGAGACATTTCAACACAGAAGCTACAGCGTTCCATCATGGTGTTAGAGTCCGCTTTATCTATCTCGCTCAGCTGCAGATCAAAGTGAGTCCAGCCTCGAACTGCTTCGGCACTCACTGACAGATATTTGAAAGGCTAGCAACTAATCTCAATGAGTACGAGAGATTAAAATGCTTGTCTCGACGATTGAACTCAATATACCAATCCTCGGAAATATTCGCCTGGGGACCCTCGGTCTCGGACACCGTTTTCAGTCTAGAAGACACATTGAACAGGATGTGTCACGCCATTTCTGAGACCATTAACAAGGTCAAAGAATTTGGGGATCTACCCGGTACATCACCTGCCCCTGCTGCTTTGCTACAGACATTACAAGCGCTGAATTCATCCACCGAAGACCGCCGTGATGCATTACGGTTAGTAGGAAGAAATATGAAGGAGGCGGAACCGCCCATCCTCCTGCGAGGTTTGTCAAACTCACAGAGTACGCTCTCCTGTACTGAGCCTTCGTTGGCAGATGAGCACAATTCGGTGGCTTCTGCCCAAAGCCATATTATCAAGGCCCAGGACCACCTTCTTGAACTGGCAAAGAGCCAGCCACGGTTTAAACTCATTATCTTACCCGTCAGAGGCTGGCTAGCATCACAGAAATTAGGCCCATTAAGTGGAGATGGTTTGCCGAGCGCATCTGGCCCTTGCCCAGACCAAGTCATCGAGGCGCTCCTCACGTCCATACAATCCGTCCTTTCCGTCATCCCTGCAGAAGATCAGCCCCAGACCCCAAGCCAAGATAACTACCTCAAAGACACGTCTTATTGCTTTGTTAGAATCAGCGATCGCCTTCGTGTCGACTCGATAGTGGCGGTTTTGAACACCCTGATCGAGCAGCTTGCAGGATGCCCACCAGAGGAGGTTAAGAGGAACACTTCACGACTACTCCCCTTCGTCCAACGATATATGCTTCTCGTTGAAGAACAACTTACTGGAATGTCTAGATGGGTATATAGCCTATTCAAGCTCGAATTCGCAGCCTCTTCCGTGATGCTTAACATTGCAACAAACGGTTTCTGTAAACCACCCGACATTGCGGAACCGGGAGAGGAGGGCACAGAAGATGACAACAATTCCGGTGGTGTTGGTTTAGGTGAAGGGTCCGGGGATAAAAGCGTGAACAAAGAGATAGAAGAGGAGAGCCAGGTAGAAGGTCTGAAGGACGACAGCGGCGGGGGAGACGGGGAAAGAGACGAGGGCAGGGGAAATGACGATGACGCCATCGAGGTCAGCGATGACTTTCAAGGCAAGCTTGAGGATGTACCAGACAGTGGTTTTGAAGAGGAAGAAACGCCTACGGATGATGGACCAGAAGAGACACTAGGCGACTTGGACGTAGGAGATCCGGACACCGTCGACGAGAAGCTTTGGGGCGATGGGACAGGGCCCCAAGACGACAGCCAACTGGGCAAGGCCGATGAGGACCACTCCACCAAACCCTCCGACCACTCGGAAGTAGTCGCCAAAGAGAATGAACCCCCCGAGAATGACAAGGTTTCTCGGGAGGCGAAGCATGAAGGAGTGGGAGATGACGGCAAGGATGCTGAATCGAATGACGAGGCCATGCCTGAGGACCTAGCCGACGAAGATAATGCGGAGGCTGCGCACGTAGACGGTGGAGCGGCTTTGGATGACTTCATGCAAGATGCGGACATTCTTGATCTTCCCGATGATCTCGAGATGGATGAAGGTACAAAGCAGAAAGACCCCGGCGAGGAAATGCACGACAATACGCTTAGCGATGAAGAGAGCCAGCTAGAAAGCCCCCCTGAGCCGTCTCCTCATCCTATGGAAGAAATTCTGGAAGAGAGTTTAGATGGTCAGCGCCAAGAAAGAAGCGACGCCGAACTTGGACCGGAAGACACCTGCGAGGATCAGGATGTCAGCATGCAACCTGACGTGCAGACAGGAGATGGGACATGTGCTGACGCTGTTCCTGAAGGTGCTTCGAGTCCCAGCATCCGCGAAGACCCTTTAGAGAACCATGCTGGAGGTGCCCGAGGCGCAAGGATCCCTCACGAGAGTGAAGAGGCTAGGCGTGACGACGTGTCAGTCCACCTTCTCAGCATTTTTGACCTACCGTCTAACTCGGTATCAGCAATGTTCATGACGAGCAGCTCGAGGGTGCAAATGCAGAAAATATGGAGGGTGGCAGTGCCAATAATGCCACCAAGGCTGGTATGGTACCCTCCCACGAAATCGCCCCACAAAACGTACCCCTCGATCACTCGCGCAGTCTGGGAGATGCACTCAAGGAGACGATAAATAACTCTGGCGATATCCTCGAAGACGACTATACTCTAACTGAGCCAGCAATAGCAGATCCCGAGACATCACCCCTGCAATACCTCTACAACAATGATCCCGATCATGACATGCAAGCTCTCGGCCGCGCAGGAGCTGAAGAAGCGGCAAAGCTTAGCGAACTCCACCTTGCAGATGATACAGATGACTCTAATGGCACGAACCGGATGAACGTGGATGAACAGGACCATCAGACCTCTCAGCTTGAACTTCCTCCGTCGTTCTCACTTCCCTCTGAGTCCCCGCAATGGGCATTCCAGGAGGACATCTCAAGGGCGCTGTCACGGCATGAACTTCAGTCTCAGCGACTAACTCAAGGCGCTGGCATACCTGCTGATCCCGATGCACAAAAGGCCAAAGCTGATAACAAAATACCAGAGGCTGATTATGTTGAACTCGTCTTCCGTCAATGGCAAGCCAAGGGTCAGCCCTCAGAGGATGCTCGCAATCTCTGGCGCCTGTACGAGTCTTTGACGCAGGATCTGTCGTATGCCCTCTGTGAACAGTTGCGCCTCATCCTCGAGCCCACTCTGGCCACAAGGCTTAAGGGAGATTACCGGACGGGAAAGCGCCTTAACATGAAGAAAATTATTCCCTATATCGCCAGCGAATACACAAAAGACAAGATCTGGCTACGCCGGACCCGCCCAAGCCAGAGAGAATATCAAGTTTTCCTCGTCCTAGATGACTCCCGCTCAATGGCCGAATCACACTCGATTCATCTCGCATTTGAGACGCTTGCACTGGTATCTAAAGCGCTCAACAGACTGGAGGTGGGAGAAATCAGCATCGCTAAGTTTGGAGAAAGTGTAGACGTCCTGCATCGGTTCGACGACGGGCCCCTCACGGACCAAGCTGCGGCACAAGTTATGAATGCATTTACATTCAATCAGAAGGCAACGAACGTGTTAGCTCTGGTTGAAACGAGTCTCAGAATACTCGAGGCAACCAGAGAGAGCCGCTCGACAACCTCTTCATCTACCGCAGACCTATGGCAACTCGAGATCATTATCTCGGATGGATTGTGCCAGGATCATGAGAGGCTTCGTGCAGTACTGCGCCGAGCACAGGAACAGCGTGTCATGATTGTCTTTGTCATAGTCGACTCCCTGCATCCAAATGCGGCTCTATCCAAGGGGGGATCTGAAAGTGATGGGATGAGCGCGTCCCAAAATTCCATTCTCTCGATGAACCAGGTGGCGTACAAGAACGTAGACGGGCGTATGGAGTTACAAATGCAACGATATCTGGACACATTCCCATTTGACTACTACGTAGTATTACGAGACGTAGAAGCTCTTCCGGAGGTGCTTTCTGGTACACTTAAGCAGTTTTTCGAGCGTGTATCGGATGTGTAGGTAGTATTATGTAATCTATGGGCAGAGTCACGTGATCCTGTTTACCACCAACTGCCAGTGCTGCCTTCCATCTACTACTCATCCACTACTTCCACCTCCACTTCCTTTCCGTCGCGAGTGACACGACCCAATGACGGCACAACTCTCCGAAGACCCCCCGACATCTCACGACATCGTTATGTCTAGCATGTCAGAGGAACGCAAAGGTCTACTGTCTGGCGTCGATACTTGGTCAACTGAATCCGATGGGTCTAAGCTGTCGCCATTAAGTTGTGGTAGTCCATCATTTTTATCTGGACTTCCCGGAATAATGGCCCTCGTTGGTACCGTTCTTAGCCTGGTGCTCGGTATGTTCTATTGGCTCGGTTCCCCCCCAAACTCGACGAATACCTTGCACTTTAATGGCAATACCCTCCGTTCCAACGGAACACATGAGTTTAAACGCACAGTGCTACTTGTGTCAATTGACGGCTTAAGGTAAGTCTCAAATGACCACCGTCTTTCGCCGTTCTCTGCTAACCTTTACCTACAGGGCCGACTACTTGGACAGGGGCTTAACCCCTCATTTGCTTGACATCAGCAAGAAAGGTCTGAGGGCGAAATTCATGAGGCCAATATTTCCTGTGAGCTCTAGGTCTCCCTGTAGAAGGTCATGGCTAACTCGTATTTTGACAGACATTGACCTTCCCGTGAGCGATATTCTTCTGAGGCCCCTTCACTATGCGCTGAAAACGATGCTATGTAGCAATCACTGGACCCTCATGTATGCGTTATCGTGATTTTGATTCCCTGTGCTGCTGATCACCTATTCAACAGGACAGGCCTTTATGCCGAGTCCCATGGAATCGTGGCGAATGTGAGGAAGAAGCGAGATTTATGCATGACTGTGGATGACCCCCTGTGCAGAATTTCTGGGATGCAGAGACAAATTCCGAATTTCATTATAACAATATCTCATCCTGTTGGCAACCTCATTGGTGGTTCGGAGAACCAGTAAGAGAATCACCATGTGGATGTTATTTCGCGCTTTGCTCAATTTCGGGGCAGATGTGGGAGACAGCCGGAAGAGCAGGACTCATTACTGCCAATCTGATGTGGTATGTAATCATCTGATTCCTGATATGATGATCGTTACATTGGCCTTGCAGGCCCGGTCCTCCACAAACATTGTCGGGGGCTACTCCTACATACTTTGTTCCTTGGGCGGTATGTCTCTGCATTTTCGGCCTCCATACGCTCAAGGTTTTACTTTAGGATAAAGTGTCGTTGGACGTCAAGCTTGCTCAAATAATGGAATGGATTGATCTCCCGCTTAGCAAACGCCCTGAGCTTATTCTTGGTAAGTTTTCCGAGACTAACTTCGAATATCTACCTGAGCCCTTCTCTCAGCCTACGAGCCCTCCTTGGATCAAGCAGGGCATGCAGCAGGCCCTTACTCTCAGAGAGTAAATGTAATTGACCTGTACATCACCACACTGCGAAAGGCTCATTCTCACTACAGGATACGCTGAAATACGTGGATACCTTCGCAAGAGATTTGCACGATGCTTTGGTGGCCCGCAATCTAACCGAGATTGTGGATGTTGTATTCGTGAGCGACCATGGCATGACCGATACAAGCCATCCAGAGCTTGTCTATATTGATGATATACTGGGTGAGGATGGGTGGCGGGCTGTCAAACATGAGGACGGTGCGGCTCTCCCTACACCTAGCCATTTACGCCTTATAACTAAATAATTCTAGGCTGGCCTTCCATGGGGCTCCACTTCGACTCGTTGTCTAACACCTCTCATTACCTTGAGGTTTTGCTTGCAGCGGCTGCAAACAACAGCGAGAAGTTCGACGTATACACCCCGCATACAATGCCCGAGAGGTACCACTTTGCGCAGAGTACTCGGATTGCCCCAATCTATGTCGTCCCCAAAATGGGCTATGTGTTGACGGACCGTAAAGCGGGTGATGTAAGCCTATCAAAAGGAGTAAGTTGACCTCTCAATACCTCAATCGCCGTCCCGATAACTGGTGTTATTTGTAGAATCACGGGTACGATAACAATGATCCTACTATGTATGCCATATTCGTTGCTGCACACGGCCCATTCTCTGCCGTAGCGAAAGCTGAGCATCACAGTCGGAGCACGTCGCTTCGTCCACGCCGGCTCTCAAACCCAAGCAAGGGCTGGCATTCGACCTCAGATGACACGTACGTGATGGAAGGTTTTCAGAACGTCGAAATCTACAATCTCGTCATGAAATTGCTCGGCATCCAAGCACAAGCGGCAAAAACAAACGGAACGACTGGATTCTGGGATAACTATCTCTAGGTGGATCTCCGGCCCTCACCTGTGGAAACAATTCTTCAAATCGAATGGTGGTACTTTTGTGTCTTATATATTGCTTATAATAAGATATTCCTACATTCGCTCTCACCCGACGGTAAAACAGTCGACCCCGAGACTTGTTCGGTGTTTCGTCCAAGGGACAATAATCACGTCGAGCATAACCTGTTGAATACAGACCCCGTGGTAGAACATATTATGTATCATAGCCTTCAGGCTCGGTATATACCACTGAAGTGGAAGAAATCAACCGTATCGTATCGTCAGTCAACAACACCTACCCGTCGTCTAGTTTAACCCTGCATCGAAAACAGTCTGATTTCCAGGGTGAACGCGAAGATGCTCGCCTGTTGAGGACGGGACGTAGGCCTCGTCTGGGAGCCCAGTCTCGTCAAGACCCTCTGCAGCTTCAATGATCTCATATAGTCTTGATGCGACCTCCGGTGGAGGAACGCGTCCACCTAAAATGTCGCGGGCCGGGATTACCGAGCCATAGAATGCCTTATTTGCATCCTTCCGCTCAATCAGGACCGTTCCCTCAAGCGACAAACCAGCAAATAAACCTGTCAGAAAATGTCACGGGATGAAAAAAAAAAAAGAGAAGTGGAGTGTGTCATCGTGGACGCACCCTTGGATTTGGAGTACGAAAACATCGGTGCAGGGTGTGCGAGGCTCGCTTGGACGCTCCCACCTGTTCCGATAGGACCAGCAGCAGCGCTGATGTTGCCGCCAATGGTAACGTTTCCGCCGAGGGAGAAAGCACGAACTGCGTCTTCACTGTTGAGGACGATGACAAAGTCTGTTATATCCGCGCCTATCTGGAGACCCCAACCCACACCGCCTGTTGCGATGCAGGACGGTGCGGACCATGAGCCGTCCGGTAAGCGCGCAATGACGAGACCAGAGCCTGCTTTCCCGGAGAAAACAAAGCCGGCTTTGATGACTTCGAAAATGGCTAGACCTATATCGTGATAGTGAGGTCGCGAGAGCACCGGGAAGACGGGTGTTAGTTTGGAGACGATGAAACCGAGGATATGGTGAGATAATACCTCGTGCGCGTTGCAAAACAGCTTTGGGAATAGAGTTGAGAGCAGATTCTGGATGACCAGGATCCGCTTTTTTTCACAAAGACAGATTGAGTATAGTGGTGGGAGATTTTCGAGCTGGAAGAGACACAAACCAAGGAAGGTTGCGAGGATCTTGGCGGCCTTCTCAGCCTCTCCTGGCAAGCTGAAGCCCTGCACGAATGATTGTGAGGAAGACTGAACGCGGCTTGAACCTTCCTTTAAGAAAGCTGTAGCCTGAATGCCAGCCTTGGTTGCACCTTTCTTGAATTTATCGAGTACGGACATGATGATGAGCGGTGAGAAGATGTTAGAGTATTACATCATCATTATCATCATCGGCACGGGAAAAGCTTCCTCGGAATCTCGGAATGCAATTTACTTGTCCCAAACGCCAGCAGCAATTGGAAATCTGTACTTAGGTCAGTTCATTGAGGCCATCTCATCATCCCGGTCAGCCTCCCAAACATGTAGGCATACCTAGGCCAAGGCGTGGCGCTTCCAGACTTTGCTGACTAAAAATAAAAATCATGTGGTGCTGGAATACATTACGTTTGTTGCCATCTGAATCTATGGTTCTGCCATCTTCATCGGCGTTACGCTCACTTCTTCGCCCCGCGGAGCAAGGATCATAGATCATACAATAGCATCAAATCCTACGATGCATCGGTATTACTATATTTCGTTCCCTCCTTCTGTCACCGGTCATGATCTATTCTTTCCTCAGATATCGTGACTCCAAGCGTCGCCCTCTCGCGGGGCCAAGTAGGCTGAAGTAGCTCAGTTGCAAGCCATCGGGGCTTTACACTTTCGATGCCGAAGATATTACTAGTGACTGTTCCATAATCTCCACCCATGCATGCAATGGATTCATATTGTCACATGCATGGCCTCCAACACTTCTCTGCGAGCCAACACGAGCGTTGAAGTTATGTATTTACTGATAAAATTTGAACAGAAATTTGTCTCAACTCGGAAATCAGGGTGCTGATGATATTACCCGCTAAATGGTCTTCCATCACTATTAATCAATATAATATTGCGGCCCCCATCCACGCCGTATCCAGACAGTGGCGCGAGGACAACCTCCCAGCCCAATGTTGGATGGCGCGATGACAGTTCAGGTGTCTCAGTCAACTCAACTTACCAAAAAAAGGTTGTATCACGCGTCTCTACTCCCACCCGAGCGCTCGGCAAACCTGAAGCTCGATTCCGCCTATAGCAGACTTGGTAACTTACTTCTTTTGAGTTCATTCCGAGGGTTAGTTTGGCTGTCCGCCCATCCAACGGTTCCGGTTATTCACAGTGCCATTTGGCGAGTGGGGCTAGGGTGACGAGATATTGGTGAACGTAAGCATTCTTCGCTGTGATCCCTCGAATATAAAAACCTCTCAATCTTATCTGGAACCTCCCCATCCCACTTCTTTACATCGTCCACACGCAGCATGACTCATCACATAGTCAGTGGGGCAAACGGCGGCAAAATAGCAGGTGCCGACGCTCCAAACCGCATGGAGATCAATGACTTAGTCAAAGACCAGAATCAGTTCTCCCTCTACATACAGGCTCTCAGTAAGCCATTGTTGATGTTCTACTCACCATCCACGAGTTTATTGAAGCACAGACAGACGAGATGCAAACCACCTCCCAGTCTGATCCAGTCTCCCACTTTGGTATTGGCGGAATCCACGGCCTGCCTTTCGTGCAGTGGGAGGGTGCTGGTGGCAACCGCCCCGCCAAAGGATCCCAGTGGAGCGGATACTGCACTCACGGCTCCGTGCTTTTCCCTACTTGGCACAGGCCCTATATTGCTCTGTACGAGGTTAGTCTCTTTTCTCTAGCCGTTGCAAGTACCACACTGTTAATCGAATATGTATAGCAAATTATGCAGAGCCATGCTCTGAAGATTGCCGACAAATACCAGGTCAACAAAGATAGCTGGAAAACTGCAGCCCAGAACCTTCGAGCGCCTTATTGGGATTGGGCTAGCAATACCGTCCCGCCTCCCGAAGTTATCTCTCTTCAGACCGTTAACATCATCACGCCTGATGGCAGGACAACTCCTGTATCGAATCCACTCTACCAGTACAAGTTCAACCCCATCGATAGGTCTTTCCCATCCCCCTATAATCGTTGGCCGACGACGATCAGACATCCCGACGACGAAGGGCCAAACGCGACCACGGATGTCCAAGCCCTGATGGAGTACGCTTTCATTGCCTTATCCGGGCCTTTCTCATTTACTGTTTACACCAAAGTGATTTGTCATCGATTCAAGGTGACATCACCTCGAGTACATACGGCCTTTTAACGCGCGTTCATACCTGGCCTGCGTTCAGCAATCACACGCCTGGTGACGGCGGCAGTACCAGTAACTCGCTGGAGGCCATACATGACGAAATTCATGGTATCTGCGGTGGTCAGATGGGGGATCCCGCCGTTGCCGGTAACTTTCTACACACCGACGAGTTGTTGGATAACATTTGACTCGACTTGTCATCAGGATTCGATCCTATCTTCTTTCTGCATCACGCAAATGTTGACCGCGTGCTTTCTCTTTGGGCTGCACTCAATCCCGGCGTCTGGGTCTCACGCGGTCCAGCCGAAGGCGGAACCTGGACTATCCCAGGAACGGCCGCCATCGACGGTAATACTGGTATGTCATTCAACGCTCGAGCCATACGTCTCTGTGCTGACGGCATATTCTAGACCTTACGCCTTTCTGGAATACTCAGACGGGATTCTGGGCCTCGTCGGGGACAACTACGACTCGATCGCTCAACTATACGTACCCGGAATTCAACAACGCTGACATGAGCAATCCGGCCACCCTTCAGCGAGTGATCGCAACTTACGTAGCGCAGAAGTATGGTGGGGCAGGGTTCGCGTCTCTCAGAAGTGCTGCTGCTGCTGGACCTGCTGTGAGCTTCCTCGCTCAACAGCCCGCCGCAGACAATACCCCTGCAAAGACATCATCCGACCATTCGCCGATAGCCGGTGTCGTGTCTGCCGCCAAGTCCGTTGCTGAGGGAATCAAACATCCGTTCGCAAGCCGAGGAGGTCATCCGCACACAGCTGAAAGGGCAGAACCTGGGAATGAAGGTCCAACGGTTGTGAATGATTGGACAGTCCGCATTCACTTCAAGAAGTATCAGCTGGGCGGGTCCTTTGCAATCCTGATCTTCCTAGGCCCGGTCCCCGAAGATGCTTTGCAGTGGCGTACCTCCCCTTCATTTGTCGGCGCACACGTCGCGTTCGTCAACAGTGCGGCAGACCAGTGTTCCAACTGTACCGAACAGGCAGATGTCGTGAGCGAGGGTTTCGTACACCTCAACACGGCCATCGCGCAGCGGTCGGGTCTTAACTCACTCGAGCCTAACGTCGTCACACCTTACTTGCAAGACAACCTTCACTGGCGCATCCAGGCGGTACGCTCCTTCTGCGCTCGTTCCACCGGTTTCTTGGCGCTCACATCTTTCCAAATTTTCAGGCTAATCGAACCGCCGTTTCTGCGGATAGGCTCCCGTCTCTGGAGGTCACTGTCGCATCGACCGCCATGACCCAAGAACCTGGTTCGATCTTCCCAAGTTGTGGGGAGCCGCATTATCACCACCACATCACCCATGGCCGCCCGGGAGGTGCTCGCCATGCGCAGGTTTGAAGTATTTGAAGAACGAAGATACTCGAAAGGAGCGGTGGATCGTCGTCAATGCTTTGCATCGATATAAGGAAAGTTGTTGAGAGATTCTGTGGTTGTTAGTCTCCGAATCGTCCATGTGTAACTTGTTGTCGAACTCCCTTTGCGATGCGATGGGAAATTGTTGAAGAATGATAGTTGTCTGTGCGCACTCCCTGTATGGTTCCAGAGTTATATCAATGCCAACCGGCGCCAGCTGAATTTGCAAAGGGCGAAGAACTCTGAGCGCTCTGAGCCCGTAACCGCTTACATGATCAGTATTTATATTACCGTTTGTGGTCAGAGCATTCACAATTCATCATAAGTTCCCTACGGCGTATCTTTACATCGATCGCTGCTCATCCCTTTCGCGGGTTTCTCTTCCAAGTGAGGACAAGAATACCGCACGGCGACGGCATGCCACGTCAATCCATGCGCATCGCCGTTGTCCAATTTGCACCCCAGGTCTGCTGAACAGCACATGAACGGGATTAGGAACGGGTTGAATCTTAACCTTCAGATTGCGGGGGAAGATAGGACATGTTCAACAGAACATCGAGAAAGCGGGAAATTTTTGCGAAAGGTGCGTGTCAAGTTACTACAGTATGTGTGTGCGATCCGAATCGATTTCTCTGGATCGACGGTCTTGCCTCAAATACCTTAGCCTAACGCCCGGCTCCATCGATCTGTTATGTCTACCAGAAATGATATTCACTGGTAACGAAAGAGATTATATTCCCCCCCCCTGTTATATGGCCTGACTGACACACTACTAGGCTACGTTTTTGAGAGTGCCGCCGCGATACTGCCCTTTCTTGAGCACCCCCAAACGGGCGTCACGTCCCAATTCTGCGCGTCCATGGCGCGAAAATTGCGATGCTACGTCGCCGCTGGGTACCCCGAGCGTCTGGAGCCCCATGAAATGGAAAAACGCACGATGGAAGACGGGAGCATCGTGGATATCGTCGGCGCCAACAGTGCCGTCGTCTATGCGCCGGATGGCACGTGTGTGGGACACTATCGCAAGTCCTATCTCTTTCAAACGGACATGCCGTGGGCGAAGCCAGGTAAGACTTATTGTACTGTCTGTCTGAGTGTGTGAACGTGATCTTCGTAACCAACTTCTGATTTCGCGAACCTCCCACCTGCAGGCCCCGGTTTCGCAACATTTCATCTCCCGCCGCCCCTCAACACAGTCACCCTCGGCATCTGTATGGATCTCAATCCGCGATCGTCATGGACCTTCGACGGAGGACCGTACGAACTTGCCGACCACTGTCAGAAAACGGGAAGCAGCACGCTCATATTACTGAACTCGTGGCTCGATTCTGAAAAAGAACAAGACTGCGAGGAAGATATCTCGACGCTGAATTACTGGGTGACCATGTTGAGGCCGCTCTGGTACCGGCAAGGCAACGTGTCGGATGGCGGGGCCTCTGGGCCCCGAGATGCAGACGCGGAAACCATAGTGGTGGTGTGTAATCGCAGTGGGGTAGAAAATGGTGAGCAATCTCACCCACCAAAAAACAGCTTCACACGCATGCCCGCCTGAATGTGATGGTAACAAACAGGAGTAACTTTTGCGGGTAGTTCTGCGCTGTTCCGGCTTTGCCCAAGCGCCGGGAGGCCTTTGCTGTTGGAGAATTTGGGTCGGCGTCAGGAAGGCGTGTATGTCTGGACAACTTGAGAATATCCTATCCTGCGGAATTAAAACGGTGCTGTAGCGTGCCTGTACTGACAGTATTGCTGCTCTCGCTCTCACTATTAAACGTAATATGTGATAACAGACATCAGAATGACAAGAAACTCTCAGGGTTCCAGGCACCAGTTAAAAAAAAAAACAAAAACAAAAGAACGTCATGTAGAAGGTTCATCAGCAACTATTGGTTACTTTGTTCAAAGGACACAATACGTGCAGATTAATTACTCGACATCATCACCACTCATCAATGATCGTGAGATCCCCTGTCAGAAGTAGTTGACGCGTTATTATTCCCCTGGATTGATGTTGAGCCATTTTTATTTTTGAGGTATCTATATTCGATCCGGGTATTGACAGGAAGTTGCACGGTGACTACTCATTCACGTCAGAACAGCAGGGTTGCATAACTGTAACCATTAAAGAGAAGCACTGTTCCAGATCGGATAATCCACACTAGACAGCGGAAGCGCGTTGGCCCTTGACCAGAGTTCGAGTGCATCAGCCCCACCAGTAATGGCGACGATCTCTGCGAAAACTTCTGTCGATGCTAGGGAGACACAAAGATTCGTGTGAATGTGTGAACGTACCTCCTAATACTGGGCGGTCTCACGTTGAAAATAACGGACACTCGTAGCTCAGGGTTCGAGTTACATTTCAAAGGGGCGATCACACCCCCTGCGTGCCAGCACGTGCATCGGCAACCGCCAAGATTAATGCGTAACTCCACGTTAGGTCGGCCTCGCCGACAGGTACGCTGGTCCTCTTGGCAAATTGTTCCGCTAGCCCGCCATTTGAAGGTGTATAGTTGGCAGCGATCTCGACGAAACCGTCGGCAAATGTTTTGGTCGCACTTGCCAGACGAGAATACTCGGATGTCTGCCGGGAGTAAGGACCAATAGTGATGTTGGGCGCAGATTGGCGGGAAAAGGCGAGGGACGTCCCAGTCACCGAGAGGGCACTCGCTCTCATCCACGTGTTGAGCGCGTGGTATAATTGCTCTGCGACGGCAAACGTTGTCAGGTACCAGGGCTGCAGAATCAGGATCAGCTAGCTCGATCAGGGCCCTCAGAGCAAGAGCTATGCATTTCCGTTCCAGTAACCATCCTCGGGGTAACGTCCAACCGCGACGGCAGATGTAGCGTTGGATTTTGCGTTGATTGGGTAAACGGAGCGGAAGGAGTCGACAACAACCTTCAAGTTGGACAGTGCCTTGTCTGAGCACGGCTGAAATGTATCCGCACTACAGCCTGCACTGAAGTCCCATGTCCTCGGGTAAATTGATCTACAATGACCTTGAACACAAGCGACGAGTCGCGGACCCAGGTGTACCGATCGTCTTTACTCGGGCTGGCGATCACAATCCCGGACTGACACTGGGTAAGTGTGTATAGTATCCAGTGGTATAAAGACACACACCTTGGCTCCTGGATGACTTGCTTCCGTTCGGGCCAATGTTGGCAAGAAGACCAACTTGTGCAATGGGTACCTCTTTGCTGAAATACGCGTCCACAGCGTCGAACTGAGAGATAGAGGTTCCCATGAGCCAGAACACGCTGGCAAGACAGAGAATGTGCATTTTAAGAGAGGGTTTGGAACCTTCATGAGAGCTGGGAGGGTGGGGAGATTGGCACGGCCCGGTCCGGTCAGGAGTGGGCCGGGTCTCCGGGTCGAGACAAGGGTGCGGGCGGGTCGTTCCATTTTCTCCAACCTCGGACCTCCCTAACATGACCATCGCCTTCGTCGTCCCATCCAGCTCAAGTTGCCGCCCTCTGTCCTGATCTACAACATGTTGCCACTTCACATATCGCATATATTTGTTCTAGCTTTTGCTCTCCAGGCCCGTTCCCACCCATTCTCCTTTCCTTGTCTTCGCAAGGCATCAACTGCAGTACAAAATTTCCAGGATCAGTCCTGGCTCTGGGGTTGGGCATGGGGCACCGATAACACCGTCTCTGTCGTTGATCGCTCACCACCGGTGACATTCCTCTCCAGACCTGCAGGTTTCGGCGCGGAGCTATCGGATCCGCTTTTAGGCTATGTCATTCCACTCAACTCATTCACGGTCCCTTGTTCAAACGAGACAGCCACTGCTCACATCGATTCACCTAATCTCGGATGCCCTTCATTATGTAGCGTCGATCCAGATATTCCCGAGCGTTTGGAACCTTGGATTGCTCTCGTGCAGCGTGGAGCTTGCCAATTTGTATCGAAAGCGAGGGAGGCACAGAGATTGGGCGCTAAAGCGATCGTCGTTGGTGGAGAGGATCCCGATATTTCTGGAAAGCCCGATACTCTCGTGAACATGTTCAGCCCAGGTGAGTACCGTAGTTTGCATTTACGTCTAGTGTACCTCATATTCTCTATGAAGAGGATGCCTCAGATGTAACAATCGCGGCGACTTATATCAAGTTCTCTAGCTATTCTGAACTATATTCCCTCATTGCTTCATCGAATACGTCTCAGGCCGGCCTCAAGACCGTCTCGTTACTCATCAGCTCAGAGTTTTCGGCTTGGCAATGGTATTCGTACGTCATCTCGGCTCTGCGCGTTCTTCGCCGTTCCCTCATGGTGGCCACGTCTCCTATCCTCACAGACCCATACTCACTTTCCTCACAATTCTTTTTATCCCTTCATCCCTTACCTTTCTCACCCTCGTTATCCATCGCATCCGAGCCGCCCGTGCCGCCCAGCGCGAGCGTGCCCCCGAGGACGTAGTCAAGAATCTACCCTGGCGAGTATGGACCGGGTCTGGCTGGGAGAAGCACGAAGGCACCTCCCCTGACAAGGCAGACCAGAGTGTGATCCTGACCACCCCGGTGAACGACAATGATTTGGAACTTGGACAAACCCCTGCTGCAAACTCCACGTCAGCACAGACGGGCGAAGACGAGGATCCGGTATGGTTCAATACCCAGGTCGAGTGCGCGATTTGTTTGGATGAGTTCGTCAAGGGAGACAGAGTACGAGTCCTACCCTGCAAGCACATCTTCCACCTAGACGAAGTCGACGAGTGGTTGATTCAACTAAAGAAACTAGTGAGTCAAATGGTTATGCATGCTTTTGCTTTGTATAAACCTGACACCGCTCGCGTGTCTAGTGTCCCATTTGCAAAGCAGATGTGACCTGTCCCCCACCCACCAACAATTCTCCAGGGGTGCTCGGTCCGTTCCCGAACGTTTCTCCGCCATCACCGTCATCCAGTCCTTCGGAGAGGACTCCGTTACTGCAGGCCCCTACCAGAGCACAGATTGTTCACGACTCATGACATCTATTCTTCCGATCCTTTTGTATCAATGGATATAGTATATTCTATCTCGATCCTATGCTTGTGAATCCTATCACATTTGTTTTCAGATCTGGATCTCGTGAACCATACACTACACCTGAGTAGGTGGAGCTATTCACCATTGTTCCTCACCTATTATTGCAAGGGCGTGCCGTGGGATGGCCCGGGAGGCGTACAGTACTTGAACACCTCCCAGAAATTACGCATCAATGTCAACATGGAGCCCCATCTGCATCAGTGAGGGGTGGCGGTTCGAAGCTCGCGACCAAATGTGGTGCCTGCTCGTCTGCGGACAGCTTTAGGTTTTTCCGCCTATTCCGATTAGAGCATTTTGATGGCAGCAGTAGGAACTGGAAGGGGCGCGTCCTCCGCTTATTGTTTTAACTGTAGAGCGATTTTACCTAAATGGGATGACGACGTTAACCTTACAAAAGAGGGACTCAGATCTGACACCGAGAATGTAGCTGGTCACGCTCCCCTAACCAGACCACTTTCCTGTCATCACATTACAAGTTTCACTTTTCTCACTGACCCATTTTAGGTTCCTCCATTACGGCGAGTAAATTGTCGGTGTGTGCGAGAACAATTGGCATGGTCTGGTGCATACTGAGGTAAATGCTTCTCCCTTATTGTTCTGCTTTGCTGATGATTGGCGCTCGCCTTGGTTTTTCCCGCGTGAACATCCACGTAGGTGCATTTGCGTACACACATGGGCATTTGAACTCTAAGCTACGAAGCTCTGCGGAGATCAGGTTTCAATGGGCAAGTCCCCGCAAGGAGTAAATGCGAATCAATCATTATAAATCTGCAACCCGCTTGGCCTGTCACTCAAGCTCTTTGTCTGTTTCCCTCATGTTGGTGGTCGGATGAAGTGTCAGCAGGCCTTTTTATGAACCCATACAGGTTTGTGGCCGTTAAGTTCACGTCAGGGTGACGGAGCTGGTTCAAAAGAAAAGGATCATTTATTATTGTTTTTTTTTCTTTTTCCCCTGACCTCAATGCTCGCAGCGGCGCCTACCAATCTTGATAATCCGTCCTTGTCCTGAACAAATATCTGATCTCACTTCACAGACCCAATTCCTCTCTCGAGAACATATAAACTCACCGAGTCCATGTTGTTTTGCTTCCCCCATCCGCCGATATTTTATTCGCCATGAAGCCGTCTGTTCATCAAACCACCAATGAGAAGCGTCATAGTAAGTCGCTATTATCTAATAGGCACGCGTTGGTGGTTGCTTGATGTGTCACACTTCAGCCAAACCGTGCAGATTTTTTCAGAAAGGCGTTTGTCCCCTCTCTGCCGACCGATGTGACTTTGCGCACGTAAAGATTCAGATACTCCCAGTAAGGTATCCAACCAACCATCTCAAACCACTTCAAGTGCCTACCGAGAACGGTAATTAATACAAATTTCAAATTTCTGGCAGTACCTAATGTCAGTGACCAGGAATGCGAGAACCCACATTTCGTTACACAGTTACCAAGTTGGAATCTCGCCCAGTGGTGGATGCCTCCCGACGTACACATGTCCCCCCCTCATTATATTCCAATGCTAATACAATCTCCAGACCCCCCAACTAAAGTACCCCGCGGCAATAGGATTAACGGCCCACATGGACCCATCTTGTCTCCTGCACCAAGTCTGCATTCTGTCGCTCTGGTGACTCCCCCTGCGTCTGTCTCCTCGGAGGACCTGGCGCAGCTTATTTTCCGAGGCGAAAACCCTTCTCCTACCTCTGATGTACCCAGCCTATCCGATGGAGATTCTGAACCGCCGTCCGCAGCGTGCGAAGGTCCCGACCCTGCGGATCGTTGGCCCGGCTCACCCCCATTTCAGAGTCCGATGGTTTACTATAACCTAACGCCTGGACTTTCTCCTCCTGATATCCCTTTCGCGCATCCAGCATACAGGCCGTGGACTTCACCTAAACAAACGACGCGCTCAGAGTCGCGGCGGCATGGCATGTCGGCGAGAAAGTTGAAAGCGCTCAAGAGTGAGAGGATTATGTTATTACCATATTTACATCTTCTCAACTCACGTCTGGAATATCCTTTAGCCAAGCAATGCAAGTTTCTCAAAAGGGATGGCAGCTGCCCTCAGGGTAGCCTATGCACGTTGTGAGTTCACATCATCATGTCTTAATATAACTACCGACCTTTTCGACTCGTAGTATCCATGACCCCTCGGCCATTCAGGCAAACCAATCCTCGCATGACTCCTCTTCAGACACTTCAGACAGCTCCAGTATTTCCGCACAACCTTCACCTCAATCATGTTCCAAGGTCAATGAGGACAGCGAACGAAAAATGTACCCCATAACTTGGAGAGTGATTGGAGGCGGTGTCATGATGGGTGGTCAGAGTACGTACACGTTAATCGTGCGTACTCCGAGAAGGCTGATTAGTTCCCAGGGGAAGTCTGCAAGAGCTTCAAGGATGGTGTTTGTCCAGCTGGAGATGACTGCCCATACGCTCACCCAGATGAAGGCACGTTGAACCGATTTCTTGTGCTCTTGCTGTCCTCACTTATGCTGATAAAACGGACAGACGAGAAACGTACATCAATCGAGGCATTTACTCCTCCCGTGACTCCACGTGCTTCGAACTTTTCCAAGGAGCAGACGAATGTTACGGCAGACATGAACGCCGAACAAAATGCTGTGCCTGCATCGCCTGTCCCAGGACTTGCATCTGACATTTCCCCAATCGACTTGCGTCCGCGCAAGGCATTGTCAACTTGGAATGTTAGAGAAGAGTTGCCACCACGTCCCTTTTCCACCCCACCAAGGTAGAGGCGGAACGTCTCAATGATATGGCGTGCTGCAGAGCCCTTCGGTGGATGCTTTGTTGCTATAACTCACCTCTCTAGGCACCACTCTGTGCAACGGCGCGTGTTCTAACAAGCTCAAACCTTCCTACTTCGGTCATCTTTCTTTACCTTCGTTTTCGGGCCACCCCTTTAGACCAAATTCTCTCAAGGCTTTCGGATCCATGTTTACTTTCTGGTGTCTGTCTATTCCAACTTATGATTATATGGTTTTTCCCAATTTTCGGACTCGCCTCGCTGATCTTGCGATTCCTCATAAAAAGTCCAAAGTTGTACGTGCGAGTAAAGGGGGAACGGGGTGGAGTAAAACCAATAATACCTCTGTCTGGATTCTTTCGTACCTAGTGATCGCGTCTCGATGTATGTAGGCTACCGTACTGTAAATCTGGTCGTAACATGACCATGTGGTGATGGTGACGTTTTTGACTTTGACGGGTTCTGCTAAATCTGGACAATTTGAGCCGAGCCAGGCTTTCGACGTAAGACGTATGCATGGCTCATCGTGTCGGGGTAACTCGGACCGTGCTCAGCTGCACTAGCACTTAATTGTCTCATCCCCGCCTTCTAACCACTTTCTGGCCTCCCTCAAGGTAATACAAAAGAAAATAGCTATGCTCATCCGAGTGAAATACACACAATAACAGTATGAAACCGGAGGCTCAGACAATGAGTATGGATGATGCTATTGATGAACTTGAAGCTGTCCGAGTCTTTGTCCGAGTCGCTGAGGACAAGCCCGATTTTGGTATCATTCACCGAATTGTTCTCGAGAAATACACACCCCTTCAAGTTGGCGATCTTATTATTCAAGGGGTTAGTCTTGGTAGGATACGGTATGGGTGATGCAGACGGCGTTGGCATCATCGCCCCCTGTCTACCTGCTCGCCTCATCTCAGCCTCTCAGGGTCTCGGCTTCGATGTGCCTTGACATCGGGGAAAGTGATCCCGAATCAAAAAAAAACAGCTCGGCTGCCTCTCCTATTATCTTGTTCAGGGCGGACGTAATAGGGACCCGAGCTAACGCCTGCTTTCACGTGGGTGGCAGTGATCACATATATCCTCGACCATCGCGGTATTGTTTATTCCTGTCAGCACCGCGCACACTTCCAAGGTGCGCATCCACTCCGTTGCAATAATACTAAAAATAAACGTTCAAATTGTCGAGTTGTCATGTACATTTGGATGAGTTATTGTATTCGTGTCATAGCTCCTTTTTTCCGAGAAGCTCGTGTTTAAACGTTTACCGGTACCTCATCTTCCCGTCACAAACTGGACCAAGTTGTATCTGCTCTTCTATTCATCTGCGATGACGTTCCCCTTATGACCCCAATCTTGGCCTTTGTCGACCTTCTATCAATATTTCTTCTTGCCGCGCAGGCAGCGGAACTCGGCCACACCACCCATTTCTGCAAAGGGACACGCTGCTACCCATTTGGTCACATACTACGTTTTCCTCAATGGGATAGTCCGTTGTGCGTAAAGCGTCATTTCCTTCATCTTACTCGATTGTATCCTTTTCAAGTGGATGGCACTAATATTATGTATCGCGCTCGTTTGGTTTACTTAGCTCCAAAAATTGCCGCCACGCCCTGTGACCGCAGGACCCTCTCTCCATGCCAGCGGATACCTTCCATAGGACTTCATCAGCCTTCTCAGGACCACATCCTGCGCGGCTCACAAAGTCGGACAAAGGAAGGGGGTGAAGCCTAGGCGATGACGCTACAACGTCCGCAAAGCGCTGCAGCGCGCAAGGCTCGGCGAGCTTCTCTCCGAGTCGAGTCTAACCTCCATTTCTCGTCTTCTGAGTCCCAACAATGATAATAATAGGGGGAAAGGGCCACTGTAGCCGCGAACTGTTTCATTTAACTCTTGTGAGTGTAGGCATTGTGCATGTGTTATGCTGAACGCGCGCCGAAACGCACGGGCGAGTTCGAAGAAGTAAGAGTTGGGGAGGGGACGATACGACTCATACGAGCTCGCCCTCTACTCGTCCCACAGTGTCTAGGACCGAGACCGGACCGGACCAGGGCGCAGCGCAGGCACGGCATAAACCGGCTGCGATTTACGACACTAGCTGGCACTACAAAGACGATTTAAAGGGAAGAAAGCTAGCTAGATAGGACAGTGTCGCTCAAGCAGTTCCAATTTGAAGTAGCTTAGCCCCAGGCTCGTCCCAACTTGGTTGATTACCAAATTAAGCCCCGGTTCGGCTCATCATCGAGCACCATCCTTTCCTTAGGCGAGGACTCCACAGTGAAGATTTATTGAACTCTCTCCGCCTGATTTCCAAAAAAAAAAAAGAACGCTCTCCGTCTAACTTGGCCAGGGATTTTCTGATATGATCAGCCACCAGAATTTCACCGTACATATATCAACCCACGACTCGGGCCTTCCAACTCTTGGCAGCCACTATCATTACTATGGCACGAGGCTCTGACGAGAAGGTTGACTTGTCCCTCTCTACGACATCCCTTATTCGCCAGGCCACTGCTGCTTCTCATGAGAAAGCGAAGAACAGTAACGGTGCCGTATGGGTCACTCGTGGTGAGCTCGACAAGGGTGAATATGTCCGCTACCTCTCGATGTTGTGGCACGTCTACGAGTGCGGTTTCTATCCTATTATGTCACGTCTGGGAATCATACTTACGCCCGTAACTGCACCAGCGTACTTGAGAGCGCACTCGAAAGGCACGCTTCGCATCCCGTGTTGATGCCTACCTTTAACCCCACGCTTCTCAACCGCGCGCCGTCCTTACTCGCCGACATTTCCCACCTTCTTGGCGTGCCCCTCTCATCGGTCAAGTCACATCCAATATTTTCCACCGTGTCAGACTCCCCGCCCAACGCACTCGTCGAATATCTCGCTCGCTTGCATTCCCTTGATCGCTCATCGGATCCCGCCCCACTGCTCGCCCACGCGTACACTCGATACCTGGGCGATCTCTCAGGGGGTCAGATTGTGCGCCAACGTATAGTTCGTGCGTACCGCCTTGAGAACGATGGTGGTGCGGGCGTCTCTTTCTACCAATTTCAAAAGTTAGGCGGGGGTGGCGTTGCTGGTCTCGGCGACATCCAGAGGATCAAAGAATGGTATTGCAAGGGGATAGACGCTGGTGTGGGGGACGATCAAGATCGAAAAGGTCAGCGCGCTTGTCCAACGATCGTTTTCCGGAGCTTGCCGATCGAACTGCCCTTTTTTTTTCGTAGTGGTGATCATTGCCGAGACCGACAAGGCGTTTGACCTCAATCGAGGGCTTCTCGAGTTGCTGAGCGCTCCAAGGACCGTGCAGCCTGAACCAGCTTCGGTGATTGATCATCCCCACAAAGATGACCTCGCTTTACCACCAAACCCCGCTTTCTTGGAGGATCAGTGTAAAGCGTCTGCTGCAATTTTGCAACGTCCGCATGAGCGGCTGTCAGACGAGTGGTTCGCGTTTGTCACGAGGGTCACTTCATTCATTACGAGTATCGCCTTGCTCATTTTCGCGCTCCATGTCATCCATGTTATTTTCACACACTTCGGGTTTACTGGTGAACGCATGTGGGACAGTCTCGCGGCAATTTGGACCTGGCTGTGTCAACTCGTACATTAGGTTACCTCTTTCTCGCGTTGGGGAATGGAATGGACACATACTTGTCATCATCCACGAATGACACGTTACAACGCAATTTCTCGTACGTTACGAATATCTCTTGCGCATTTACATGTAGCAATACATCAGATATTGGGTTTCGTGCATGCGATGTTCGAGTTGGAGGTGCAATCCCAACTCCGTAAGACTGCTGTCACAGTATCCAGGGTTGTGCAAGCGAAGGTTGTAAGTCTCAGACTCTCACATCCTCCACCTTTCAGCCACCAACCATCCTATCCATGGAATTCAATAGCCCGTTCTCGGTCAGAATATACCTTAGAAAACAGTGGCCACTGCCTGTTCACCTGACATCATGCCATTATTCAAAGGGCCGACCGAACGTATCGCATCGAAGACCGTTCAACTATGGGCAACGGACGTCCTTAAAGTCGTAGAGATGGCCCGCCCCTTGCATCAGTCTTGCAGAACGGAGATGAAAAGTTACCAATAAAGCA
This sequence comes from Lactifluus hygrophoroides, assembly GCA_003314055.1. Classification (NCBI taxonomy): domain Eukaryota; kingdom Fungi; phylum Basidiomycota; class Agaricomycetes; order Russulales; family Russulaceae; genus Lactifluus; species Lactifluus hygrophoroides. Next base: position 1,475 of record QLPC01005928.1, on the reverse strand, counting down.
GACAAAAGCTGTTGATCATCGCTGCTGCTTCCCTTCCCTTTCCTTTGTACGACTCAGATTTTTGTAGCAATCCCCAAACCTCCCCTCCTCGTGGCCCAGAAGGGCCCAGACTCTGATCAGGTTCGGATCGAAGTCACGGTGTGTGCGTGGTTTTGCTGTCATTGTACTTTCCCGGGCCCCTTGTTCAATTACTTATTCGAGGCTAATCAGTCGTGATCCGACGGTCGTGGTCTATCACGATTGCGCCTCCAGCATTTCTTCGCTGTCCATCGGTGGCGGTGGCGATAGCGGCTGCATCATGGTCTAGTTCTATGTTGGTTGGGACCACGATTCCACGGCCGTTGCCAGTGCCGCGGCGTGCCTCACACGTAAGATCATTGACTAAGTCACATGTTGCTATCTTTATCAGATCCAGATCAGACCACGTTCGACTATCATAAGTTAACAGACAACAACGTATGTATAGCAAACGGGGGAACTACAATTCTACATACACGGGGTCGCAAAGTATTCATACGGTTTGAACCATGCCTTTCCATTAGTAATCATTGGAAAGAGCATTGGAGCAATGCCCCTCAGCTGTACAATTATCATCATCCTCCGCTTATCTAGGAAAAGGCGATCAATGCTCACCGTGACGCTGCGCCTTCTGCTTGTCGATGTAGTCGAGCTGCTCGTTTCAAGATCGGACTCAACAGTTAGATACAGCGTGATCTGATAGATGGCTTACACCCTTGGTCTCAACTATCCTGTCAATGAATGCACCAGTAAGGCCAGCACTGATGGGTGATAAGTACATGTCATGCACGTATCCACGGGATAACACCTACACAATCTGCTTGGCCTGGGCGTGGCTGGCAGGTTTTCCATTTCGTTCTTGATGTTGTTCGTATGCCTTGGCAGCCTGTAATACAGGTTTAAGGGATACACAACATTTGGGAATAAATGGGACGGAACCTCGTAGGCAGCGGCACCAGCGATGAGCTCGTGGCTGAGCTGGGCTTTGTGCGGGGCGTTGGTTACCTGATCAATTGTTACATACTTGTCAACATTTACGACGCACACAAGGGGAGCATACCTGGTCGTAAGCTTGCGCATGGTCGTGGTCATCACCGAACCAAGGCATGATTATACGTGCGGAGTGTGTGGAAGATGAGGTAGTTGGGCGATTCGGTCTAAGAACCTTGTCGAGTGGGGGGTATACTGCGCTGCTTTATATACCCGCAGGACCTGATCTCTGATCATCATGATAATCTACGGGGTAAATTCAGGAAAATGATGCGGGTCCATTTAAGTAAGTAAAAAAGTTTCTTTCAAAGTTGGAACTTGTTTCGGCCCAATCTATGCTGGATATGAACGGGCGGCCATGCCCTATACGTATCGGCCAATACAAATGCACGGCATGTGTTCAAGACTCGGAGAAAGAACATTCAATGAGATACCTGATATCAGCAAGAATTAGTAAAATGGAACAC